>CAKNYM010040598.1:0-24523 GCA_932195095.1 Andricus curvator
AAAGAGGAACCGTGGCCTTGAAGCCATTCGTGCATAGGAAAGTGTTAGCACCGACCTATGGCCGAGATTGACCCCACAAGGGAGAAATTCTCCAAGATATGAGGGTCTAAACCAGCGCGGGAAAGCCTTTGGTTTTCCTGTGGTCTTTAGGCTGCGGGCAAAGCTGAGAAGCCTCGAGTCGTGAAAGAGTTGCGAAAATTCATGAATAAAATGTGTGAGTGAAACAATATCAATATTTGTACAAGTGCTAGCGAGACGCAAATTATTTAAACAAAGAGAGTGAAGAAGAGTATGCGAGAGTGGGGAGGAAAATCGGAAAGCGCGCGAGGAAAATGAAGGGGGAGCGAGGCGCGCTTGAGTGGGCCGTCTGGGCCAGTCTTCGTGCTACTGTTGAACGATCAGCATGTATTCATTGTGAAAGTTTTTCCTCAAAATAAAAGTTGATTTGCTAATTCAAAGTTTTGTTCCTTGGCATCTATTAACATATTATTTCTGTGACTCTACTTTACACGAACTATACAAAGAAAGAAGGTAGCCGAGATTAAGACAGCTCTTGACGTTCAAATGAAAAAGGTATTCAATTGTATTGAAGATGACTGTAGTAAGAAAGATATAGAAGAACTTACTAACGAAATTAAAGAAGAATTGGATAAAAACCCAAGTAAATCTTATGCCGTTTAACTGTTGACTATGGTACCAAAAGGTTGGGGAATTCGCAAGATAGAATCAGAGTTTAAAGTACCATATAGTTTAGCTCGTTAGGCAGTAGTACAATTGCACGAGAGGAATGGTATTGGATCATCACCAAATCCTAGGCCAGGTAAGAAGTTGTCGGAAGAAACTGTCAAAATTTCCCAAGATTTTTACTACGAATGCGACGTGAGTCGACAGCTGCCAGGGAAAAAAGACTGTATATCTGTCAAACAGCATGATGGTTCTCGAAAACTGATACAAAAACGTCTAATTCTAGGTAATTTGAAAGAAGTTTATGCCACTTTTAAAGAAAAGTTTCCGGATCTAAAAATTGGCTTCTCTAAATTTGCAGAATTGCGATGAAAGGAATGTATTTTTGCACGCGCGAGTGGAACACATTCCACTTGTATTTGTAAAATTCATGAAAATACTAAATTTTTGATTGATGGAGTAACCTGAGTGAACTTGCTGCAAGTGACGCGAATCTAAAATGCTTAGATTCATACAAAACCATGATGTTTTCGATGATTTGCGATCCTAAAACACCTTCCTGCTGTTTAGGATCGTGCAAATCTTGCCCAGGTGTGAGATCTTTAATGGAAAAAGTCCAAAAGCTTTTTGAAAGCAACTTCATTGAAAGAGTTACCTACAATTGGTGGACTTCCACAGACCGTGCCTCTTTAGAAACTTTGTGTGACACAGCTGAGGATTATTATGAGAAACTCACTAAACATTTAACTGATCTTCTAAAAGACGACTTTATAGCGAAAAGTCAAAGCCAGTTTCTTAGAGACTCTAAGGAATCTCTTGAAGAGGGAGTATTTATAATACTTTTTGATTTTGCTCAGAATCACGAAGCTATTATTCAAAATGCAATACAAAGTGAGTATTGGAATAAACAACAGATCACTGTCCATCCCGCTGTAGTTTATTTTAAGAAAGATGGCAAAGTCGTGTGCGAAAGTTATGCCATCATTTCAGAAGATCTTGAGCATAATACTAGTGCAGTTCATCTGTTTATGGAGAAAATTATTGCTGAGTTGAAAAAAATACATTGTTCGAAAAATCATATATTTTAGTGATGGCGCAGCTTCTCAATATAAAAAAAATCTGCCCGCTTCGCGGGCACATTCTCATGGCGCGCTTCGCGCGCGGCTCGCTTCGCTCGCAAGTTTGAGCGCGCCTAGGGCGCGCGACTGTTGGATCTCGCGCTTCGCGCTCGATCATATATTTATCTCGCACTTCGCGCTCGATTATGTATTCACCTCGCGCTACGGGCTCGGGCGTATTTACATCGCGCTTTACGCTCGGCTCCTCTAGATTTTTGAACTTCATGTTCGACTTCGATGAAAAGAAAAAGTTTGTTTGCAAATATTATAAAATTATCAAAACCTCTGCATATTAAGTGATTGTTAAATTTGTTTTTATTTTAGACTGAAAAGGAACTTTATTTACTCAAGGTTCTATCGACCTTAAGGAACACATTCTCATCCAGACACTCGCGCTTCGCGCTCGATATTTGATTTGAAAATCATTTGGACCGTATGATAGAAACAAAAAAGTTTGAGCGCACTTACGGCGTGCGATTTGGTAAATACACTGAGCGCGCACTTTGTGCTTCGTGTTATATGTTCTTCATATACAAATTACTAAATTTGTATTTGATTTCAAATGAAAAGTAATGATATAATTCAGGCGACAAATTTTATTAGTTAACATTTTATTTTAGCTTGTGCCGTTTATCAAAAAAGTTAATTTTTTAATTTTGAATATATTCTTACCACAAAAATTGATTACGGGTTTGTAAGTCTTTTTTGAATGCACAATTTTTGTCACAATAAATTTGTACCTCTTCCTTGGATGAACAAATTTTGTTTCGGTCATTTTTTCGTAGCTGGTAATATTCGTCTGAAAATTTGATTTTTCTATTTTCAATGCTGTTTTTTACGAATAAAACAAAAACTACGCGTCATATCAAAAAGTGAATGATAAGAAATTTGTAGATCTTTTTTAGGTGCACAATTTTGGTGAGATGATCTTTTCTGGTATCTTGCATAGTTTGACAGCAAAATGGCTTTTTTGATTTTTCATTAATTTTTTGTGCGATCAAAATTTGAATTTTTTATTTTTCAAAAAATTCAAAAAGTTGTTATGAAAATATTATAGAGTGTTCAGGAATCAACGTTTTTCTCCTCTTGAATTTTTTTCATATCATGCGTTTTTCGGCTTAAAATGTTCATTTTCGTTTGTTTTTTGGAATTTTGAAAATGCTATAACTCCAGTAATTTTGTTTTTATCACGAAAAGTCATAAGAATATTTTGTTCGTCATTTTGCGTACTACTAATAACCGTACATAGAATTTTCAAATCTTCAAAAAAAGTGGTCTCAAAAATTTTCAAAATGTGCTCTCTTTTTGGATTTTCATCCAAAATAGCTGGTTAACGAATTCTTTCTCTATTTTTCGGTCATAAAAAAGTGTGCCAAAGCTCAATCAAATCTGATCATTTTTTCGAAAGTTATCGTGGCTACAGACAGACAGACAGACTACAGACAGACAGACACCTTGGTAAAAATCGTTTTTTCTAGCTCAGGGGGTCTCAAAACGTGGAGATTTGATGAAAACCGACTATGTCAAATTTTACATAAAACCAATACCTTCTCATTAGAATGAGAATGTAACAAAAGCAACTTTGTCAACCTAGCATCAAACGAAATTTTGGGATTGAAGCTTCCTGGGAATTCTTTGCTACTTCTCATGGTAAAAATCCGTGCGATGGAATAGGAGGAACTCTCTAGCGAGAAGCTGCACGTGCTAGTCTTCAACGGCCAAGTAACAAACAGATTTTGACAGCCAGAGATTTATACGGGTGGGGCACTAATGCTTTGCCGAATATCAAGTTGACATTTTGTTCACAAAAAGAGCACAACAGAAAAGCTCGGAGCTTGAACAGTCGGTTTGACAAACCTCAGACAATTACGGGTACCCGAAGCTTTCACTCATTCAAACCGATTGGTGATAATAAAATAGAGTGCAGACAATACTCGGCCTCCACAGAAACTCTCGAATTCGAAATCGAAAAGACAGCTAAACGAAAGCGCTAGCATTTTTCTTACTGACACATATATCACACACATATCAGAAATGTTTGATAATTATATTTCCTTTTGGCTTCTGAAAATTAAAATCACCAACTAAGTAGAAAAAATAAAACCGTATTTGACTGTTAAAGAATGGTGAAACGTACAAAGTAGCAGGTTCAATTGTTCGCCGGTCGCGACACTGACACCGCACCGCAGTGGAGAGGCGGCGCGCATGGTCTCGCTAAAATGACGATATCTTGGAACCTATAAGAGTCTCCATGATTTATTTTTGTTTTTAAAGAAAGGTGATTTCACAAGGAATCATTGTATCGATATTTAAAAAAAATTAAAAAGGGAGTAATTCCCGAAAAATTAAATCACAAATTTTTTTAAAACTTTTTTCCCAGAAAAATCTTTTTTTTATTAGCTGTATTATGTTCTTAAAATATATTATTTTAACTCTAACATGTTCAAGTTTAATCAAAATCCAATAAGCGTTTCCAGAAATATCAATAATTCAAAAAAATGTAACCCCAAAATTCAACATGGCGTAACTTCCGTAATTTTTAAAATTTTCCAAAATCCTTTGGGGCCGAAATTTCTCTTGTATAGCATTATAATTTAACGAAGTTTTATTAAAATCGAACAACCACCTGCAGATCCTGATATTTCTGACGTGTACTGCCCCAGAAGTCAATAATTGAAGCGCCGGATGCTAGAAGGAGATATAGAATTATTTTGTTGGAGTGGGGAGGCCCCTGAGCACTTGAAACTGAAGTATTCAATTTTAATTTTTGAAATATATATCCTGAGTGAAAATTTAGTTTCGCATCTCTTTCTCCTCATAAAAAAAGTTGTAGCTTTTTTATTTTTCGAATTATTTACGAAAAACTGTGTTTTTCTTTCATCAAAATATTTTGATTTTTTTCACTTCAACTCGCCGCAAAATGGCAGGTTTTCGATATTTTGTGATAAAACTCATCAGAAATATGCATTCCCATGTTCTGCGACCGATGACGTTAGCAAAAGTTCAAAATGTTTATTTAAAAAATTTTTAATAATTTTTTTCCAAGACGGTGCATAATTCGTGCACAAACAACTTCTAGCGTTTCGGGAGTCGAGCGAATTTTGAGCAAGCGAAAACTGTCAGCGAGAAAGTTGTTCAATAAGGTTCAAGGAAGTTTTCTGGAAAGTTTTAGATCAATTGGAACAGTAGTTAACAAACTCTTGATGTTTTAATTTGCCAGCGCGATGGAATTTACTCCGCGTAGACTACAGCCCGGCGGGTAAACAGCTACCCCAGCGTTAGGTGCAACTGTGCCTCACAGCCCGTCGAGATTTTGTAATTAAAAACACAGTACATATAAAAATGATTGTTTACTAATAACAATAAGTAGTTTTCAATGTATAAATAGATATTTTGGTGATAACTAAACTAATTTATTATGACAAACCGCATTTCTGCTAAATTTTATAACATTTCTTTCCCACAAACTTTCATGCTTCGTTCGTTTTCTACCATTCGTAGATTTCAAATTATTTTCATTTTTGAATTGGAAAACTTCACTATATTTATGTAATAGAACTTCAATAGCCATTAGAATAATTTAATCGAACAACTTTTATCTTTTATATATCACGTAATATTTCTACAATCTGCTCTGCTCATCGAAAGAGACTAAACTAAACTGATATATTTTATTTTTGGTGAAACAACCCACAATCCTATATAAGCATATTCATAAATAGAGGTCAGACGGAGGACACGCCGAATACAACAAAAAAATGTAGAGAGATTCCTTATTTTTAAGACTTTTATGAAATTCATGTTCCTAGAAGTGGCACAATTAAAATATTTTTATCAGAGAAGAACTATTTATTATAAAGCATGATTTTCCATATTCTTCGTATTCTAATTACAAAATCTTGACGGGCTGTGAGGCACAGTCGCACCTAACGCTGGGGTAGCGGTTTACCGGCCAGGCTATAGTATACGCGGAGTAAATTCCATCGCACCGGCAAATTAAAACATCAACAGTTTTTTAACTACTAATCCAATTGAGCTAAAACTTTCCAGAAAACTTCTTTGAACCTTTCTGAACACCTTTCTCGCTGACAGTTTTCGCTTGCTCAAAATTCGCTCGACTCCCGAAACGCCAGAAGTTCTTTATGCACGAATTATGCATCGTCTTGGAAAAAAATTATTAACATTTTTTTAAATAAACATTTTGAACTTTTGCTGACGTCACCGGTCGCAGAACATGGCAATGCATATTTCTGATAAGTTTTATTACAAAATATCAAAAACGTCCCATTTTGTGGCGAGTTGAAGTGAAAAAAATCAAAATATTTTGATCAGAGCAAAAAACTATCTCCTATATCTAATAACTAATCTATATCTCCTTCTTGCATCCGGCGCCTCGATTTTAACATAAAAAAATTGATATATCGATTTAAAACTTTCAGATTCGTGTTTCTCGTAAAAAAAATCCTATAGGAATACACATTAAAACTTTGTCGCCGCGGATATCGTAATCTCCCCCTTCAATTACTAAATTATCATAATTTGAGTTTGTAACAAAATTCATTCATTTTCATTGATGATTAAATGAACTATATTGAAAATTAAACCCGCAATTAGTAATGATTGAGAAGCATTCTTACCTATCAGCTCCAGCGCACGATAACATTTTGTTAATGCGAATAACGTGGAAGGGATGAAGCCTCATTCGGATGTGGAACTGATCTTTACCCGCATTCTTAACCATGTATTTGTTGCAGCAAATACGGCCCGCTTCGAGCGCTTCTGAACTTAACTGTTCATATTCGTCCGAAACTAAATGCACGCATAGAGGAAAGTCCTCGACGCATGCTTTCTTCTTTCCCAAATCGAAGATTCGGATCTTGGGGTCGGGGACACCACGACAGAAACGAGATTTTGGGTATGGTTTGTTTTTACAATACCGATAGCTGAAGCAAAAAAAAAAAATTTTATTATGTCTCACATATCGGAAAATTCTTACTAATTTTTTTTTTAAATTTGTGAAAATGTAACTGAAAGTTCATATATTACTTTCGAAGACCATCAAAATAATGCATTCGTCATTTCGACTAGAAATTTAACTATTTTTAAACAATTTTGACCAAAATGATATTTTTAATACATATTCGTACGTGCTTTTAAAAATAAAACACAATCAACTTCATTTTTTCACAATTAGGTTTTTTCACTTCTACCACCAGCAAACTTAACTTTGTTGAGTGCTGAGGAGAAAACAATAATGGACTAAATGCATGGGACAAAACATCATTTTTGCAATATCTTCGCAATCAACAATAATTATTATCATTTTATTATTTCATTAAATAGTTCTTCAAAAATAAGAAATATTGTATGAATATACTTATATAGAAACAATTAGTTCTTACAAAGATATTAGCAAAATAGGGCAAAAATGGACCGAATCCCATGCATTGGATCCATTGTTTTCCCCTCAGCACTCAACGAACTGAAGTTAGCCCTTGGTTAAAGTGAAAATACCTAATAAGAAATTTATTTCAAAATCATTCTACGTTGTTTCTTAAATTTGAAATGAAAATAAAGATAAAAAGTAAATTGTGAATTTCTGAAAAATAACCAAACCATTCAAATTTTGAGGTTATGTTTCTGTCACAAAAATTAACATTTGTAATTTGCATAAGAAGTAGTTATAAATTTAACTCATGCACTAGTAGTAAATATGGAACTGAATTTAAATAAATAATATGCTGTTTATTATTCGAAAAATTATGTAAAAATCACGAACATTACTCACCATCTCGCTGGTCGGCGACCCATCTCGGCCTGAAATTTAAATAAACATAAAACGTTAATGACATCTATAACATAACACATATATTCTTTGATTATTAAACGACATACCGAAAAAAATTACCAGTAAAAGTAAAGGATGCCTCTAAAATAAATGGAATAAAATAGAAATAAAATCAATAACCTAAAACTGCTTGTCAAACCACTCAAACCAAGTTGAACCAAGTCAAACAGGCGAGAAAAAGAAGCAGATTTTAGTATTTTACCAGAAGTCACTAGAATACCCGATTACCAGAAGGGCACCGTCAAAGATATTTGGCGTTTACGACAATTCGCTCTGAGCTCGCTCTGAGCTCGAAGGGGTGCTCAACCTCTTTTTAGGATATAATCTGACGGCTATGCTGTCTCATAAATTTCATTGGTTGAAATTGAAAATATACTTCTGAAAAATGTCGCAGTGTGAAATGAGCCGTAAATTTCAATGGTAATTTCAGAATGGTTGAGTTTTGTTTTTCATTTTTTTGCAAAGAGTGTGTTGAAAAACATGTTTCTGTCAATTTCTGCTCTGAAAAAATGCTCTGGCTTTTTTAACAGAGCGAAATCACAGAGCAGTAGTGTAAAGGTGATTTTACACCTCTACATGCAGGCACGCGCGCATTTGCAAGCGTACTAGATTTATCAGAGATTGGAACGACTGCTTGTAAATGCATGCGTACGTACATGCATGCATGCACAGGTGTAAAAGCACCTTCAGAACACGGATATCTCTGGCATGCGCAGTAGTCATTCCTGGGTATTTTTAGGTTATGTAACGCAATGTGTCAATCTAAAAATTCACAGGAATCACTACTGCGCATGCCAGAGATATCCGCGTTCTGACACCACTGTCACCGTAGAGGGAAGATAGGTATAGAGGCGACAATGCCCACCAAGCTTAGAAGATGGGCGCGGGGAATGAGACGTCAGGAGTAGGCTTAGTTCGGGAACCAGCGATGCGAGGCGCTAGTATCCCGAACCAGTGAACGGATAGGAGGGAAGGAGGGACGGAACCAGTGCTTCACCGATAGAAAGTATGCTTAATGTGTGTGAGTGGCATGAGCCAAGAATGTGTGTGGTATATGTGAGTCAGAAGACAGGATAAGCGTGAGAAGTGAAAGAAATTATTACTTGCCAGGTTTTCACCGTAACCAAGAACTGCTGCTAAATCTCGTCGATTTTGAATATTTGCCAAATATGCATTTCATTAAAAATGAATTTTCAAATGTATAGAATAGAGTATTAATTTTCTCAGTTAGAAGAAATAAATGAAAATAATCATTCAGAATTTCCCTAGGCTAGCATTTTATACTTATTTAATTCTGAGTCAGTATAGTAATCTCCCTCTTTTCTGGATCATTTGATTTTTTTGATTGGAAAAATAGAGGATTGAAAAATGTAGATATACAATTTAGAAAGCAGGACGTATATTAATTAAAAGAAGCAAACTGAAACTTCTTGGTTCTAAAAAATTATCGGAATTGCAAGTCTTTCTCCATTACAGAAACGTAGATAAAGTTTCTTGGTGACTATGAGCTGTCAAATTGTAATTTGTTAAATATACTTTCACAAAAATAAGTTTCTTATACTTTTACAGTGCTATTTTTCAATCCAATTTTACTTTGGACTTAGTTCACTATCTTCGATTTCGCAAATTCAATCAATCAACATTCTTGTTAACACTGTAAAAATACTATTATTTCAGAGCTATTTCCAGGTATTGAAATACGACTAAAAAACCTGTCTTGAGTCATACTAAAATGAAACCGCTCGTGGGATTCCAGAGTCGTTTTTCTACATTGAAAATAATAACAGCATGAAGTTATCATATTTAAAAAAAGACCTCTGGTTTCTACAGAGAATGTTTGATAATATTTTGAACAGTTTCTAATAATAACTATGAGTATTCATTCTGAAGATTGTGTGATAATATATCACTAATAGCCCAGAGGGCACAAAACCATGATCATCCCTAGAACGTCCTTGGGACATCCCTAGGACGTCCAATGCCAGTCCAATCAAAGTCTCTAATACGTCCAATGTCGTAAAGATGTCCTAAAGACGTCTTAAAAACATAGGACGTTCTCGGGACATCTTTTGTACTGACATTAGACGTCTTAAGAGCATCCCCAGGATGTCCAAAAGACATGTTCCAAAAGACATCTTAAGGATGCCCCGAAGACTTCTCTAGGACATCCTTAATTTTTTTTTCCACTGGGAGCATAATACTTTCCTGGACGTAGCAAAAAGCGTTTGTTTATTTATAACTTAACAGCATATGAATATTAGGTGTGCTTAAACAAAAGCAAGTCCGAATTTCAACGTGCATTTTCGATTTTTTTGTTTCTTGTGGGTTAAAAATGAACCACGTGGAAGGAGAAATAAATTGGTTTGTTTTTACAGAAAAATTGATTTTTCTCGAAAAAGGCAGGTCATTACGCAAAATTATATACAGAATATAAAAGACGTGACTCATTAAAATGATTTTTTATCGTAATTATTGTTATAAATATGCATTCTTAGGGAGATATGCGAAGGAAATTGTTTTAACGTAGTGTGAATTATCTATCCCGCTTATGGAGAGGTCTTTAAGTATGCATAATTTATGAAGAGACTGATGATCCAAAAATACTCTTTTTAATAAGCCGCATCTATTACATTCTTCATCATTTGCCAGTATGATCAGCTGTTTTAAAAAAGATGAATCTTTGTGTAAAACCAGACAAATTTACTATAAGCGACCTCTAAATATTATCTGATTCATGTCTCTTTTCACGTGGTTCATTTATAACCCAAAGGGAACAGAAAAATCGAGTCTGCAAATTGAGATTCGGAATTATTTTTTCTTTTATATTTTATATTTTTATATTTTATATTTTTTTTATATTTTTATATTTATACTATATTATATATATATATATATAATATTTATTTTATACTTTTATATTTTAATTTATAATTGATTATTATTAATTTTCGCCTTATTTCATTTGCTACAAAAATATGTCTTTGCATATTTATGGCGAATAGATCCCTTATTTTCATGGAAAAATGTAGATATTATGTTTTTCATTGAATTATTCTTTTAAGTTGATGGTAATCATATTTTTTAACATTTTTTCCATGATAATATTAGTTTATAATCTTTCCAGTACGACATTGCAATCACTTATATTTTTTAAAAACTTGTACTCAGTCATAGCACAAAACTTGTTGTTTGTAGAAATTTGTACGAATATAGTATTTATTAATATATGCACAAAAAATTTAGTTATAAATAATGTTGAAATTTCATAACTATATGAGATATAAATGCTTTCTGGGGAAAGAAATAACAAAAATATGTAGAACTTTAATTTTCAACCGCTGGACTATCAGGATCTATTTGGACGTTTTTACCTGCGTTTATTGACGTTCCTAAAAGATAAAAAAGAGGCAAAAGACAGCAGGAAAATGCAGAAGATGCCGAAAATAAACAACGTTTAAAAAAATTCCGTCATATGTAAAAGTTTGAATATAGTCCAGGCATCTTGTACGAAAAAATTTATTTTCATCTGGAACGGTTTGTTACTTATGTTATTAATGCCGTTGCCGTTTTCCGTAGGATATTTGCCGAACGAGCTATTAAAAAAACTTTTTCTGGTTAAAAATAGCAAAAAATGTGTTTTTTTTTTAAGAGTCCTAACTCTTGACCTATGAAGGCTGAAAGATGGTTTTTTTTTACATTTACACATAATTTTCGACATGAAATTTTTTTCTCTGTCATCATTAACATAGATTTACCCACAAAAGAATTATTTTCAACAAACTAAACACGAGTAATTTGCTCTGAAGAATACGTCAAAAGTGGTCAAGTTTGGGAGGCCATAACTTATGACACTTTGAGGTTCGGTCATTGTTCTTTTTAGAATTACTCGAAATTGCGTACACTTCAATTAGAATGGAGAATATTTTTTCGTAAAATGGACAGGTTCTAAAGTACAAATATCAACTTCAGAATTGGGTTTTTAGCCTCCTTTTTGAAAAAAATCGGGGTTCTTTGAAGACATACAACTCTGCGCCTATTCTTGAAAGAATTTTCTAATTTTTTTTTAACTTTTTCAGAATTTTCTAAAGTTTACGAAAGCAGTCTACGAAAACACTGTTTTTGGAAAATTGTTCAAAAATATTTTCGGGAAGCATCGTAGTCATGTTTGGAAAAGTTGAAATTCCCATCCCATTGAAATTCTCAGTGAAACGCTATAGAAAACGAACGCGGTGAAAAATTACAAGATGCCTGGACTAATATGACGAGAGTTTTTTAGACGGAAAGTTATTGTTTTTAGTGGTAATGTTGATCCACTGCAATTTGCCTTTCTATATGTAGGGTGCTTCAAACCTTCCTTGCCACACTGCAATAGTAAATTTTGAATTACAACATAAACGGTAGGGTTGTTAATGAATTTTCCTTACATATAAATCTCTGTAACAATTTCAGAACTTTGCAGGTTTGAAAATGGAATGTGCGTTATTTTCAATACTTTTCACGTATAAATTCTATGGAAACAATCAAATATTTATAAAGCAGATCGTTATATCTTGTAGTCTTAAGAAATAAGAATATTCTCTCCATTTTCAGTACTGAACTTTTTTTAAATGAAAAATTTGGACAAAGCAACCATTTTTTACATAACAATTGAAACATTTGTTACCGTATTGGTAAAAGTATAGGAAATATGATTGTTTGTTGTTTTGGTAAAAATATCTATTTTGTACTCAGGAGCCGTGTATAAATTACGTGAAGAAATTAATTACGTCAAAAAAATTATTTATCGGAAAATTCCCATAATGGGGCATAATACTCTGTCTGATTTTTCCCTACATTAACAATGTTAGAATTGCAAGAGCCCATACTGCTGGAGAATATTCTTCTTTCTACGTGTAGATTAATAAATATCAATTTTGTCGAATAAATACGTCCAAATTATTCAAATAATATTAAAAGTTGAAACCCTCAAGGATATTGTATATCATATTTTACTGGAGAAGTAAGAGAAGAAATGTATTTCTTGTTTATTAGTTCGTTATTTAATATTATAGGATTTTGTTATTGTTATACTTTTAATATTTTTAAATGTTGAGTTAGAATCGCAATTTTGATTTTTTTTAAGTGTTTCATTGAAACAATTTCTGCACTTGAGCTTTCGAATTTAAACTCGCCGGACGCTCGAAAACGCTAAAAGCGTTGCCCCGGGTCTCAAGGAATGGGAATTTTCAAATTCACAAAATTAATTTTCTAGGTGTAGGCTTCTATATTTTAACAAGGCATATTTAGAATTTTTATGTCTTAAAATTAGTTTTAAGAATAAAAATTAAAAACTGAAAAGAAATTTTTTTTCCTGATATTCAATAAGTAATTAAAACGTAAATCATCACAACTCGTACAAATTTTATTGAAACTCTTTGAAAGTAAGGACACATACAAAGTATACTCAGCGAATGCCTACAAAATAATAAAAAGTTTTAAATGACCTTTTGTTTAATAATATCCAATTGAAAATTAAGGCCGATCTGTAACCACATTTTTCAACTTTCGGAGACAAAAAGTATCGAGGCCACTTCAAATCTAAAACAACTTCCAGCGAGAAAGTTGTTCTATATAGTTCAAAGAAAATGTCTGGAATATTTTAGATAAATTCATTAAAAATTGACTGAAATATGTACTTTGTAAAATAGTACGAGAGTCGGGTGAGTTATTGGATCCGAGAGCTCAACTGTACCTACGATAACGATAAAATGTTTTCTTATTTATAAGTTTCTTTTTGAAGTTGTACCTACATTATTCAGATTTTTTCCACGAGTGCAGAAAGATAAGTATGAGAGTAGAGAATGTATAAGTACAGAATCAAATAATGCAAAAAATGCCCATAAATTTTATTATAATTCTAAGAAAATAATTATTGTATGCGAAGGACATTATTTGTACATTTTTATTAGTGTATTGATTAATAAGTTCACGTGTTTATTATGGTTACAATTTAAAAGCAAATAATATTCAATAAATGCTCACATATTGTAATAATAATGACTATTCTAATTAATCATTCTAAGAAAAGAATTATTCGTCTAAGCGAATAAAAAAATTTCTAATGGGGTCATTGAAAAAAAAACTCTTTTGTTTTTCAATTTTAACTTAAAATATTAAAATACAAAGTTTCAAATGAAAAACGCATCGGTGGATATTTCCATTCACGAAAATATTGGAAGAAAGTGAATATCCAGAATATAGTTCGGAAAGACCAGTCCAGGTATAAGGGTTCTAAATTTTTTGCAGTTCGACTCATGTACACGGCACACTCTCTTCACCTACCCCACTGACACACGTTAAGCATAAAGCACTGGTTCGTGGCACTAGCGCCACGCGTTGCTGGTTCCCAAACTAAACCTAACTGAGCCTTCCCCTGCCGTCTCGCTCCCCTTAGCGTGCTTCAAGCTGCCCGCTACATTGTCGCCTCTATACCTATCTTCCCTCTACGCTGTCACAGAGCGATGAATGAAGTAGTGGAGCGAAAAAATTTTTTGAAAATGGTCGCAATGGAAGAAAATGTCGAAATGTTGAATCCAGCGATGTTGAATCGATTGCTAATCCTTTACCTAAATTACATTCACTGATCTCGATACTTGCCGGTTTTCTTTTGCTTTAACCGTTTTGACAATACTAAGCTATTGTTGGTGCACGGGGCTACTGCGCGTGAGTTTGGGGGGGGGGAGGGTTGACAACTCCATCTTTGATTCTTATGGTGGAGTTCCATCGCAGATGAAAGCAGAAACTCATAAGAGTGAAAGAGATAAATAGATCTATCCGTCTCTTTCACTCTCATGAGTTTCGGTTTTCATCCACTGCTTTCATCTGCCATGAGAGTCCACGATTAATCCGCATTCATATATATCACGAAAATGAAAATGGAGAAAATGGTTGAGCACCCCATCGAGCTCAGAGCGAATTGTCGTAAACGCCAATTATAAACCAAAGATAATATCGTTGTATAAAGGTATAAACGTAGATGCGCTACGGTGTATAATATCTTTGGTCAGAGTGGGGGAACTATATATATATAGGACATCACATTTTCTGCCATATCGAGGTGCTAGGGTTCGAAGTTTTTGACGAGAACCGGTTCTCGGCTCCGGTTCCGGTTCTTAATCACAGGCTCGGTTCCAGGAACCGAAGAGCCGGTTATTACCAGGACCCGGTTCCGGTTCCATCGGTTCCTCATGCTTCTTTCAAACTGCGCATGGGCGTAAGAGCCCGCGGTCACTTAAACTTAAGTATTATTAAAATTATTAATTAATTTGTTAATTAATAAGTTAATTATTAATTTATTAACTAATGCAATAATTAAATACCAACAATAAATTAAAACAGTGAAACACGTGGAAAATTTAGTTTGAATCATTTTATCACCAAATTTATTTATTTACAGTGTGAACTATCATTAATAACAAAGTAACGCATTTTGTGTTAGGGAAAGTGGGGTTTGGTGCCATTGCCCGGCACGGTGATTAAAACAAATAACGCCCGTGTTTCTTGATGTTCATATAAGTTTTTTCACATAAAATAGCTTTCCTTAGTACCAAAGAAAGATATTTTACGTGAAACGATCTTTTTGATTTTTTTTCTAAAAACAAGAAAAAATTACAGCCACAAAATGGCCGAATTTTTCGTAAAATATCGCCATTTTTACTTAAAATGACCACCAAAAATGTAAAAATGAAAAAAAACTCATACACATCGTTGGGGGGAGGCAAAACATGTATTTTAACTAAATTTTTTTACTTTTTTGATTTCACTTAATTCTATGATGAGATACAGCGGGCACCGCAAATCATCTTTTTGAAAAGGCGTTTTCAGAAATGCTCTGTCATTGGCTTATTTCTTGTTATTTTCTTATACAAAATTAACTGAATGTTCATTGAAATGATGCCTTATAATATACAAATTATCTGAGTAAATTTACCTTAATCATATTTCTGAAAAAAATGATATATAAATATAAAAATATGATATATAAATATAAATAAATATATAAATATAACTTATATATAGCTGACTTATATATAGTTTTTATTACAGCCAGGATAATTTTCTGCAGAAATAAAAGAAGGGTCAGGTTAAGTCATTAGTGAGGACTCAGGTGAGCCTCAAACTTTCAACAGTGCTCCACCTACTTATTTAAACCCCTTATTAATACCAAGACGATTTTCTTTAGAAATGGAATAGTGTCAGCTAAGTCATTGTTTAGGACCTCCAACCCAAGTGAGCCTCAAACCAGCTCAAACTTTAACAAAAGAGCTTGTCAACTTTGCAAAGTGTAACTCTTCTTGCTGCACTGTCAACCACCATGAGTTCTCTATGATTAAAAATAAATTGAGAAATAATGGTTACAGCTCAATATGTTAAAAGAATATTTTCTTCTACATAATTATTATTTTTTAATTTTCCTTGTAAATTATGAAAAGGTAGTATTTTAATTTAATAAATTATGAATAAATTTTAATAAAATTTTTTAATTAATTAAAAATTAACACAGCAAGTAAATGCTGAGAATTCGCGCCGCGATTCATACGCTATTCGGGCGAGCATGCGCAGTGGTTTGTAGTTCTTTGAAGTAATTTCTCCCCTTTTCTCACTCTTATTCACGGAAGAGTGTGAGTGAGAAAAGGAAACAACTTCCTCTTTAGTGTGCATCAGAATGCGCATGCGTTGATTTTACATCAACTCTACATTCGCATATATAGTATATACAGCATGCTCAACAGCCGAGAGCGTCGTGCCGTTGCGACTCGTAGTCAGTGTTGCCACTTTTAGTACTATTGTACTAGATTAGTACATTTTGTACGGAGTCAGTACTGTCAGTACCACTTTGGCATTTACAGTACTATGAGTTTAGTACAATTGTACTGCTTCATATATTTTATCATTTTTAGTTATTAATAGATTTTTATAGAATTTTATCTTTTTTTGTGTTTTAGATATCTAGTGACTTTAGCCATATGCAGCCATGCAGGTTGTCATTCTGAAAGTTGCCGATTACCAGCTAATTTCATTTTTGTCATCCAATTGTCATTCAGCTAATTTATTTGAGATTTTATTATGCTAGAAGAAATTTCCAAAGGAATGTGACGCAGAACTGAAGAAGATGGACAGGTACTTCGTTTGTCCATTTCAAAAATATAATTTTAGCGAGATCTTAGATATAATAAATTTTCAACTTTCTGACCTCGAAATATTTTTAAAATATTTTCTAACTGTAAAGTTAAACCCTTCGTTTGCATTGACGCCTTTCGGCGTCAACTATTTTATTGAGATTCGAGTTACACTCGGGGGTTTTCGGGTACGCTGAATCCGAATATGTAGTCAAAATTCAGAATTTCAAATCATGTACATTTTGGGCACTTTTTGTCGAATTCTCTCTGCCAACGAAGAGGTTAAAAGGTTCCTGAGATTTGCCCATATATATTTTTCTGTTGAAAGATAGTAATAAATATACTAAAAATCACTATAGAATTCTATGTTTGTTTTTTTTACTTTTAAGGTTTATTCAAAAAATGAATAATAATTCATGTATAAGTGACAATGACACTGTTCATGATAACAATAATTCTGAAAACTTTCATGATCAAGAATTAGTTGAAAACAATTATGAAGAAAATAAATAATTTTAATTCAAGTCTGAATTAACATTGTTAAATTAGGTATACTGAAATATTGTTATTTTTCAGATAGTTCATTATTCTCGGGATATAAATTTTGACATAAAAAGAGGCTGTAATTAGCAAAAAATTATTATATTTTGTATTTTAATAAAAAGAATATTAGAAAAAATTATTACTTCTTAATTAAGTATTATTTATAAAATGTACTTCCTAAAGAACCTTAAAAAGAGTGTTATTGAGTTTTTTTATTAGTAATACTTCAAAACTTTTTGAATTTCCCGCCAAAGTACGTGTTTAGTACTAGTGGCGCCGACGTTAGTACAATTTTAGTACGAAATTGGCCTTCATGTCAGTACTATTCGTTTTTTCCAAACGGCAACACTGCTCGTAGTCAGTACTCAGAAGTCACGCTTTAGTTTTGCAGGGAGAGCGGAACAGAACCGAAGAGCCGGTTCCAGAACCGACACTCGACCATTCAGCGCCGGTTCCAAATAACCGGTTCTGAGACACGAAGACTCGGTTCTTCGCCGGAACCGGAACCGGTTCGACCGTCCCTACGAGGTGCTGCCCTCACCGTACTACAGGGATGTGCAGTTACGCGTAACTGGACGTTTTTGACGTAAAATACCTAAATGAAGTATTTTACGTCGAAAACAGGTAAAATACCTAGTAAATTACGTGTCAAGATGGCGGACCTGTAGAACTGTGCATAATCTCACTTTTTTGGATTTCTGGTATCGGCATTCGTAAGGGTTTTTTAATGCCTATATTGTTAATTAAAAAATAATAATATCAACCAGGGTTGTGCAGTTACGCGTAACTGGAAGTTTTTTATGTATAATACCTAAAGGAGGTATTTGACGTAAAATACCTCGAATGTGTAAAATACATGTAGAAAACCTCTGATTGGCTGTCTGATTCAAGTTTTCAATTTCCCGCCTCAGAGGTGGCGCCCTCATATATAGAACAAGACGTAATTTACATCATGTAGAAAAGTGATGACGTAAAATACCAGGTAAATTACCGTAGAAAACCAAGTAAATTACCACGAGTATTTTACTTACCCATCACTGCCGTACTAAGAAGTCGAGAGCTCGTTTTCTCATTCTTCGTAAAATATGACGGTAAAGAAGTTGAAAGATTTTTTAAGGTTAGAAAAGTTTGACATGTATCGCTTCATAAACAAAACACCGCACTTCCGAATATAATAATAAATGGCACAATGTCTACCCTGCCGATGAAACGGCACTTGGCCCAGCAGTGGGACTCTGATGCTGTTTCGAAGTCGAAAGTCGAACGGATCTCTCTATCTATCTCCACACGTTAGAAAAAGAGGCCCGTTCGATTTTCGACGTTCGACACGGTATCGGAGTCCCACTGCGGTCTCGGTCAACTCTGTGGGAAATAAATGGCGATATTCCGCGCCATCTGTGATGAGCCAAAGAACTAGATACGCGTGCATGTGTTGGTCTTTATATATGTATATGCCCCTTCCTTACATGTATTGAATACTAGAATAATTCAACAAAAAAGGAATAATAAAGACAAAATGAAGCAAATAAGAAAAGAAAAATAGGAAATTAAAGATAATTATCATTCTATTTCCCATTTTACGTTTCTCATTCACTTAATTTTGCCTTTATTTGAAGGACTGCAGTACAGAACTACATAACCAACAAAATCACAGCCACAAGCGACATCAAACAATTTGCCGCGCACGCGCTTTTTACATCGTCCCACCCGTTGGCGTTGAAAGTTAGCGCCATCTGCGATGGGCCAGAGAAATAATATCGCACCCCTCAATGCCTCTCTGTCCCCGCGCCATAGTCCTATGAATTCGCCATTTCACTGTACAGAGTTGACCGAGCCTGACTTGGCCGCCAGTGCCGTTTCAGGACGAGTGGATCACAGTAACCCGGCACCTTGCTCCCATCCCCCCACCACAGTGCAGTTTTCCTTGGTCTTTACGGCGAAGACCGTGGTGTGGCGCAGCTGACGTATGGCGGTTTATTCAAAGACACTACGTTTAAAATATTATTGTGACAATAGTAAAGCTGGAGTTAAAAAATTCTCACCGATATTTTCATGAAGAAGGAAAGAATGGTTTCATAGATAATCAAAACAATATTAATCTATTTTGCACATAGTTTATATTTCAGTCTATTATAATTGCACAATATTTTTATAATTTTCAATCAAAAAGATACATTTTCGACCAAATAGATTAAGTTTCTACTAAAAAAGACGAATTTGCAACGAAATAAGTACATTTTTAAGCACATAGTTGATTTTTTAAACTAAAAATATCAACTTTGACCCAAAAATCAAACAGTTAAACTTTCGTTAAAAAAATTAATTTTTAATATAAGAAAACGAATCATATACAAAATAGTTGAATTTTCTACCAAACTCTTAAATTTTCAAGACGAAAAAGACGAATTCCCTATAGAAAACAGTTGAATTTTCAAGGCAAAAAAGACGAATTCCCTATACATATTTCCACTTGAAAAAAATAAATTTAAAAACACAAATCTTCTATAAAACAATTAAAATTTCTATACTACTTTTTTTCCGGTGCAGTAGAACAATAAACATGGTCGAAGTCCGTATGAATATGTTCGCTAATATTTTCATCGCTCATTAAAACTTCTCCAATAGAAATCTTCTCCATGTGTGTAGGTTTTGACGGACTCCAAACAGAACGTGTCGGTTTCCTTTTCGTCGAATAAAAACGCCATTGTTGCTCAATGTTTTTATGATTTTGACTATGCTATATGTATACATATCTCCGCACACTCCTTTTATTTTTGTGTGCCTGTGTATTTTGTAGCCTATTAAATGCCAATAAAAAGCATTTTCTCATATAAATTGTTTAAATAGTACCTACATAAAAAATATTGGAAGATAAATTATTATCACTAAAGATCATGGCCAATACAATTTGAATACAGGTAGCTAGCTAACTAGGCGAATTCAACGAAAGAAGACGAATCTTCAACAAAATAGCTGAATCCTCTACCAAATAGATGAACTTAAGAAACAAGATTAACTTTCTACACAAATAGATGAATTTTTAAAGAATTAGTTAAGTTTTTAAGCCAAGAAGTCCAATATTTTTAAAAACAGTTGAATTTTAAACCGAAAAGACGCATTTTCGAAAAAAAGTTAATTTTCAACCAAGCAGTTGAATTTCCAACTAAAATTATGAATCTTCTATAAAAAATTAATTTTTAATAAAGTAGTTCAACTGTAAAAAAAGGAGTTAAATGTTCAATCTAAAAAGATAGTTTTAACAGAAGAAGATAAAAAATTTGTTTAAAAAATTATAGGAAATTAAAAAAAAAACGTAATTCAAACGTATCAATATGAGTAGAGATTGAATTTGTACTTACATGAAACATTCACGGGACAGCTTCTCCGCATGAAATCGTTGTAAATATTTATTTAAATTTGAATTTCGCGTGAACTCTACATTGCAAAATGAACATTTTAATATTTCTGGTTCAAAAACTTTTGGCACTGCATGCAATAGTTGTAAGTGTTCCTTCAATTTTTTTTTCTCCGTGAATTCCGTGTCACAATTTGAACATATACATTTTTTTTTCATCTTTTGGTACTTTATGTACTTCTTGTAAATGCCTATAAAGGTTTAGTTTTGTAGAAATGATAACTTTGCAGTGCTCGCATTCCATTGTTATTGTTATTAATAATCGGAAGATTCAACCGTACCGTCATTACTTCACAATAATGTGGGTTAAAATGTACCGCCAGGCAACAGCCGCGCCACACCACGGCTTTTTCCGTAACGACCAGGGAAAAGTGCATTATGGTGGGGGGTTGGGAGCAAGGTGCCGGGTTACTGTGATCCACTCGTGTTTCAGGGACTGTCCTGATCATGATCTAGATCATGGTGCTGATTTCGGCACCTAAACCAATCTTTGCCTAAACCACTGAAGGTGATAGGGATGGGCGATTCTCTCGAAAAGATCAATTCATGAATCGAGCCAGGATCGAATTTATTAAGATCGATTCAGCAAAAAAATCGAATCAGAAGAATCGATCTTGAAAGAATCGATCTTTTAAGGGCATGTGACACAGTCAAATACCTACATTACCGACCTCACTTTTTCAATTTTCCGAATTTTTGTTTGAATCTAAGAACTTTTTTTGTAAATAAAATATCGGGCTGAAACTTTGGAAAATGTATGAGAAGACAATAAACTGCGTTTACGTACTTTATTCGAGGAGGAATTTCGCAAAAAATTATTTTCGAAGAAATTAAAACTGGGTGCATTTTTTGAACCTAAATACTTTTTTTATAAGTAAAATATCAGCTTCAAACTTTCAGAAATGCAAAAGCCGACAGTAAAGTACGTTTATGTACATCATTCGAGTATAAAAGATGCAAAAAGAAAAATTCCAACTAAATGTCAACAACGGTTACCAGTTCGGTCGGTATTCGCTGTGAACACGAAAATGCGAAGTCTGGCGGCCACTAAACGAAGCCAATAACGATTTCAATACTTACATAATTCAACATTGAAACAACATATTTCACTCAACTTTTATGCTGGACACAACTTTTAAAAAATATTATTGTAAGAACACCGCATCATCAATATTTGACAGCGTGGACCCCATATTTCAGATGTAGACGAGCCAGCTGATAGAGCCTCGATTAGTGGCCGCCAGACTTCGCATTTTCGTATCCATCGCGAATACCGGAGTTGACATTTAGTTGGAATTTTTCTTTTTGCATCTTTTATACTCAAATGATGTACATAAACGTACTTTACTGTCGGCTCTTGCATTTCTCAAAGTTTGAAGCCGATATTTTACTTATCAAAAAAGTATTTAGGTTCAAAAAATCCACCCAGTTCTAATTTCTTCGATAATAATTTTTTGCGTAGTTCCTCCTCGAATAAAGTACGTAAACGCAGTTTGTTTTCTTCTCATACACTTTCCAAAGTTTCAGGCCAATATTTTATTTACAAAAAAAGTTCTTAGATCCAAAAAAATATTCGGAGAATTGAAAAAGTGAGGTCGGTAATGTAGGTATTTCACTGTGTCGCATGCCCTTAAGATCGATGTAAAAATGTCCTAAATAGTTTATATTCACCTATAAATCATTACATTTATTCAATTTCAAATAAAATGATTAAAGATCGACGATTAGACACTGTTTATTCTTTTTCTCACAAAAAACTTTGTAAACCAGGAAAAATGCTTAAATGTTTGGTCATTCATATTGAAAATAATTTATTAATGAAAAGTAATTATGATGCATATTTTAAATTGCAGTTGGAACAATATTTATGGGTAAAATAGAAATGGGGAAAAATGTTTCGTTCATTTGAACGTTCGGAACTTCAGGTACATGAAAAACATGGGCTATGATAAAACAACAGTGTGATGTGTAAATTTTTCGTAGTTATTTATTATCGTAATATAAGTAAACATTTTCCAATTCTTCTGTCAAACCCTTACGAAAATACACCGTTCGGAAACCGTTGAAAGACCGTTGAGAGGTACCGTTGGGCTACCGTTGAAAATGACCGCTGGTTTCCCAACGGTCTTTTCGCGCGGGGCTGGTCGCTAAAGACCTTTTCTACTGAGGACCGTTGAGAAAATTTTCCAGGTAGGTGAGAACGTAGAGGGAATCTTCCCTCTACGGTGAGAGCCACTGTTGGGAGAATTAATGTTTCCGAGATCCAGTAGATGGCGACAGACTTGCAGAAATAATGCAAGTATAAACTCTTCGTGTTTTCGTCCCTCTCACTTCGTGCCTGGTAGCAATCGTTCAGTACCAACTTCTTATCATTTTTAATAATTTTTATACACAAAAAAGTGAATTAGCAGAATTAATTTTTACTTTCTTTGCCATGCAACTTCCGAAAAAAGGAGAAATTTTTAATTCGCTTGATATTTTCTTGTACGACGACGAGTCATAATTCATCCATAGCCTCATAAAGAATGTATTTTTTATTCAGCTGCCTTCCCCTACATGCCATAATTTTAGAGGTTTAGAGGTATTCTCGATCGCATATGTTTTACCTTGCTGACCATAATTGTCTTGAATAGTGTTTTCAACTCCTGATGTTTATATTCTGTTAAGATGGTGCATTTATTAACAATTACGATTCCTAGTATTAACTGTACTACGGTTTAGTTATATCATAATACATGTCAGTACTGAGGTATCGCAATGCTCGATGCGACTGATCATAAATTTGTAGCTTTAGATATCCTTACTATTAAACCATGCATAAAAATAAGATAATAAATTTACATTCTCAACTAATTAAAACTGCGCACTAAGAGTGATTTTTGTGTACAGATATAAAAATGCATAATATTAAATAAATAAATATTTTTATTATTCAAATATAGCATAATACTACACATAACCTATGTTTAATAGATAAAAAAAGGCCCCTGACCATTTTGAACTTACTCTTGTTGCACATCGGCGGTTTAAATAATTTTGTACAAGAATTTCTTTATTAGTGAAAAAATTTGAAAAATAATGTTTACCTATATCGAATAATAATTTTATATTTTGATATGTGATTCGTTAAAAAAATGCCCAAAACTCATACATAAGAATAATGTTAAAACACATACAATATGTCACCTGCCTGACAGTTTGTATAAAAAAAGAAAGAAAGATAATGCACATAAGAGTCAAAGCGTACATTTGTTTATAAAAATTGTTGAAATAACTAACCTTTGTTGTCAATTGGCAATGTATTGTTGCAAAGAGACATTTACAGGAATTTGTAATTAATTTTGAAAAAAAAAAATAAAGCCTATTCATTCAATAATTATTATCAAACTGTCTAATTATCAAAACATTTTAAAAATTTCCACATTTCCAAAATATATGATATAATTTGTTTATAAACCTCGTTAACATTACTGCCAAACTGTATCTATTTCCAACTAATAATAATCAAACATTAATTTTTCTCAAATGTCATACTAAATCTATGGATTTCATGAATTTAATCATTGCGAATGCTACAAAATTGACTCCCCATCGGACGACGTGAGTTCTTCTAAGTTATCTAAGATTCGTAGAATATAAACCATTTTAGTCGTAAGTCCTTGTTTTATGAGTTTCTTTTCATGAAGACTTTCAGTACTCGACGCTTTTTAGAATTTTAGAATTTTTCCTCAATTTTGGAACGTTCTAAAAACCACGA
>CAKNYM010040601.1:938-35495 GCA_932195095.1 Andricus curvator
ATATATATATATATATATATATATATATATATATATATATATATATTACATATAATATTATAAGCTCTTCGTTTAGTTATTAGTATACTACGTCTGTGTATTATTATAAATATAGGTAATACAATGTACTTTTGAAGCTCTGTAATTGGCCTCTGGCTGCTGGGTTTATTCTATCTATCAATAAATTCAAATACAACCAATAATTTTCAGGTAAGTTCAGAAAAACCTGGTTTGTCAGGTTTTCAGGACAGTTTAGGCCTAATTAGCTAAACATTTTTTTTCTAACGGAATAAAACTTGACACATTTTCTTGTTAGATAAAAAGGAAAAGAATAGGACCCTGGGGTGTTTTATTTTCTAAGACTTGTATTTTACGCTAAGCGCTAATAATAAATGCTTGGCGTAATTTTGTGTTACTAAAATATGTCTATCATAATTTTATTCTCCTGTATGTTATTTTTCTTGCTAAATTGGCTGTATGGGGGAATAAGCAGTTACTTCTCGGTGTCTGTCCATCTCAATTATTAACTCAAACAAGACAAATTATATTCCAGAAAAATATTGAATATTTAAAACGAAATGTGGGTCTTTCCAAAGGTTTTTTGAAATCGGCTCCGCGAACATGTTAGCGATTTAGCTGGCGTTTTTTCCTAATACTGTGTGCCAAAACACCCACAAAAACGAAGTATTAGATTTTTTGAATTTGAACTTTACGTGAAATTTTTTTAAAATTTGATTTTTTCGTCAATTTTACTTCTCTTTACAAACTTGCTTAAAAAATAAATACCGAATAAAAATTCCCTGGAAATGATTTGAGTGAAGCCTTTGTTTTTACATAATGGAATGTCTATACACACCTAAAAAATTCGGCTATTCGTACCCGATATTTCGGTACAAATAGCCCGTTTTCCAGTTCCTCTATTCGTATCGAAATAATGCGACTATATTTGTACGGGAATTTCGGCACACGTGGCCGCGGCCTTGACATAAATATTTGGAGGGCTAAAAAAGCTACTCTTCATCAAATTTATCATATTCAAATCGATTCTTTTACTAGGGTTTGAATATTTGAAAATTATATGCAAATAAATACATTCAACCTTGTACGGTGCATTTTAAATTATGATGTACAGTGCAGTTTTGAATTGACCTCTATATTCACCACAGAAAAAACTAGGGTTTCCATTAGAACCCATTTTTAGTTCCAAAGGAGCTGCAACGAAAATGAACCCCACTTGCTGAAAAGGAACCGAAAGGACAAATGAGCTCTAAATGATACCTAAGTTGGTATTCTATTGGTTCTAAAGGATCCCAATTGTAATTGAGCCTATTTATAAGGAACCTTCTTTTCGCTTTGTCCATGTCGACATTTTGTTTAATTAACATAATAACTTTTACCTTAAAGCACACATGTAATCGAACTCTGTAGGACATAACGTAATGAAGATAATTAAAGTACAAAATATTACCGGAATTTAAATGGATATAATGACTTGATAAATATAATTTGCAGGTTATGTAGCAAAGTTGCCAACATAAAGGCATATTCATATGTAGGAAACTTTTCGTCTCAAGTCATCGGTCGATAACTGTAAATCGATCCCTAACTTATCAGTCCTACTTTGCAAGCGGTTGGTTTGTGAATGCGCCTCCATGTTGTCCTTTAAAAGTGCGCTCCAAAGGAATCCTTTTGGCTCTCTACAGGTATCTATTGGAGCTCAAGTTCTAAAGGATACCAACTTTTATTTGAGCCGCAACTTTAGTGAACCCCCAGTTTTTTCTGTGACGGTTTCCATGATTTATTTTGAAAAATATTGCTTTTATATCAAAATATTCGACAGTGAAATGGTGTATTTTGTAGAAATACAACTTTTTTTGTTTCACGACATTTTTCGGTGAAATCATTATTGTTCTAAAAAATCGATCAAAAATAAAAATCCCGCAGATTTTGTATAATTTTGGTCAAAATATGAACAATACTTTGAAAAGTATGCATTTCGGAAAAAAATATTCTTTGAAAAGAATGTAGGTATCAATAAATTACACATTTGTTCTGTGAAACATTTTTCCATATTGTCAAGAGTTTAAGAGTGAAACTAGTTTTTACAATGAAAATAAAAAGTTTCTGGTAGTTTTTCTAATTTATGAAGAAAGGTGTTAATTTTTCATGATGCACTTCTATAACAGGCCCAAAGCTTATAAATGTTGAAAAACTTCAGCTATTTTGTTTCCAGCATTTTGCTTTAAAATCAATACTTTCGAAAAAAATCAATTTTGATGTCATACAATTGTTGACTTTCGTTTTTTTTTGTGAAGAATCTTTGGGAGACAATTCCACATAATAATAAACAAGAATTTTTCATTTTATCTAAATCGATAGAATGCGTATGTTTTAGTCAATTTTATTTTTAAAGAATAAAGTAAACTTTTCACCAGTTCTTTTGCAGGTAATTAATTAATTAATTAATAACTTTGGTGCCTGTCTGGGTCAGAAACATATGACAAGTGGCAAGTCACATTTGCTGCATGTCACATTTGTAGCATGTCATATTTGAAGCAAGTCACATTTGCGGCATCTCTCATTCGGAAAACTTTAAAGTCCATAAAAAATTATTTTTCCGCATCTGAAAGACGTTGAATAATGGAAAGGGATAGTGGGGTGTGACCTAAATTAGTTCTGTGACTTGTGCCAATTTTGTTATGGAGTCCATATTTTTCCAAATGAGAGATACCATAATGTGCATGTCGAAATGTGACTTTCCGTTTCTCAATTTGACCCGACCCCGCTTCTATGACAATTAATGTTTCTTTAATATAATAATTTCTGTGCGTAGATATATGTTGATAAATTTAATTTTGAAAGAATGAAGGAAATTTTTCCAACGGTTTTTCGCAAGTAATTCATGAATTAATCACTTGTGCAGTTAATCACTTGTTGCAGTTTTTCAAGAAGAGTATATTATGAAAAATCAACACCTTTTTGCATAAATTAGAAGAACTACTAGGAACTTTTTATTTTCATCGTAGAAACTAGTGTCACTCTTAAACTATTGACTGCCTGAAAAAATGTTCTACAAAAGAAATGTGTATTTTTGTGAAATCTTAATTTTTTTTGTAGAATATTTTTCTCTGAAATGCATACTTTTTACCGTATTGTTTGTTATTTTACAAAAATCACGAAAAACCAAGATGATTTTTATTTCTTGTCGATCTTTTGGCAAAAATAATGATCTTACTCAAAAATATTGTGAATAAAAAAGTGGTATTTTTGCGAAATATACAATTCCTCTCCAGAATATTTTTATATACGAGCAATATTTTCCAAAATTAATCATGATAGCCGTGAAAGTAGAGATCGTTTCAAAAATTCACTGTACCTCCTCCGAAATTAAAATGCACAGAAAAGCCTTTGAGGCATTATTGTGCAAGGTTAAAGGTATGAATTTGCAGAAAGTATTCACATATGAAGTTTGTAGTACAGCCATTAAAACGATGTGAAATTGTAACCATTCATTATTTTCCATAATTGTTTGGATTCCTTAGCCATTGCTAACGAGTCCAAAAGAGCTTTCTCATAAGCCTCTCTCTTAGAATGCAGCAAATTCCCATGATCTTTTTGATGTTTTCATAAATTTTAAGACAATCCGGGTGAAAATTCTCCTGCTTGCATTTTTGAGAAAACATTTGAGAACTTCTTTACTTTTTTTACATTCTGTGTCAAACCATGGTTGCGAATACCCTAGCTTTTTACTGGGACTTATAATCAGATTTAACTTTTTTGCTGTCTTACAGATATCATCAAATTGTTTGATAGCTCATCTACCGTTAATTTCGCTCAGTCAATATTAGGGGAAATTGAGTTTTCTCCCTGTATTCTTTTTTCCAATCATCATTCCACTTTTAATAAGAATTTTCGGCTTTAAAAACAAAGTTATTTGCAGTAAATGACGTTATTACTATTGGGAAGTGATTGGAATGGGTCGGTACTTGCAAAACATGAAGATCTTGAATTAATTATAGAATTAGACGAAGCTAAATCTAGGATAGATGAGGTTTCATTATTTATGAAAGTGTATTGAAAAATGATGCTTTAAACTTCTCGTGAAGATATTGTATTGAGATAAGATTTAGTTTTGAATCATAAGGGTTCAGACGCCTACTTTCTGAAGGTCGCGAAGGCTTCGTAAAATGCGACAGGAATTATTATTGTCTTTTTAGGCTGGTCCATTGAAGTCCAGTAGCTTTGCAGTTAAAACCCTATTGTATTCTGCCTTCATTTGAAACCCCGATGAAACAGGGGTTTAACACGGGTCACCCTCGCTGCTAAAGTATCATTTAAGTCGTTTCGCATGAGTAAATACACCGCCAGACGACTCCAGTTCACTGGGTATGGGCCTGTGAAGATCTTCTTTCACTGAGGTGGCCTTAAAATCACTGTATTAATTTATTCACAACCAGTGACAATCCGCTGCTGCATCCGAGTTTATCACAAGGACTCGCATTTGCCTAAGAAGTTTGGCTAGGGAAGAAAAAAACTGCAGGAAACAACCTCCCAAGTTCAGTCGGTTTTTCTGGAGTTTGAGGGCAGACATTCGACCCTAGCCATCAAAAACACAATAGTGTATTGTGTATCAAGGGCGTAAAGAAGGCTATTTTGACGAGTGTGAGTCTGAATTTAGAAAAAAATAAAAGAGGTCAAAAAGTGGTTAATTTTTTTTTTTGTTATAATACATAAGACAATGTCTCACTTTTGTGGTTTCAGCATGTTGATTTCAAGTCGGCGTAACTTGTCTCAAGACGAACCTTTTCGACTCAGGAATAATACCTCGAATGAGACTGTGAACAGATGCGAAGGATTGAAATTAATGAATGAAAAATTTGTAAATATTAAATTAGTTATTTTTAATTTAAAAATTCAGAATCTGTGGGTCTGAACGAGTATAACCCTAAAAAATTGTCCTCACAAAAATTAAAATTGTAATTTTCTATAAGGATCTCCTAGCCCGTTAGAATTACGTAAAAACAAACAACATTTTCGGTATCGTCGTCAAACAAGTATAATACAAATGAAAATCTATGAATTAATTGATTCAATATATATATATATATATATATATATATATATATATATATATATATTGTGTGAAAATATATAAAATTGTTTAATTCTTAACAAAGATTAGCTTTTATAATAGTCAGAATGACCCTTTTTCAGGGCTGGTATATACTCGAAGTTATAAACCGCTCGACTTGAAGTCATAAAAATTCGACTCAAGATATAAATATATTTTTTCAAGACATAGAAACTTGTCTCCAAGACATAAATTGAAGTCTGGCTCCGTCCCAATAAGGAGACATGCTTGGTCTAATTCTTTGGGCACCCAATTAATTCAAGATTTTGATGTTTTGCAAGTACCGAACTTTTCCAATCACTTCCCAATAGTAATAACGTTATTAACTGGAAATAACTTTGTTTGTAAAGCCGAAAATTCTTATTAAAAGTAGAATGAAGATTGGAACAGAGAATACAGGGACAAAACTCAATTTTCCCTAATATTAACTCAGCGAAATTAACGGTAGATGAGCTTTTGAACAATTTGATGTTATCTATTAAAGTTACAAGAAAAAAGTTAAATCTGATTGTAACTCCCAGTAAAAAGCTAGGTTATTCGCAACCATGGTTTGACACCAAATGTAAAAAAACTAAAGAAGATCTCGAATGTTCACTCAATAATGCAATCGGGAGAATTTTCACCCGGACTGTCTTAAAATTTATGAAAAAAATCAAAAAGATCATGGGAATTTGCTGCATTTTAAGAGGGAGACTTATGAGAAAGCTCATTTGGACTCGTTAGCAATGGCTTAAGACTCAAAACAGTTTTCGAAAATAATTAATAGTTACAATTTCAGGTTTTCAAATAAGGAATGTATAGACATAGATACGTGGGAGATCATTTTAGATCTATCGATCCTCCACGATACCCTATTAGTAGACATGGGACGAGACGAAATAATTTTAGTAAAGCCTTTTTTTTGCTTTAACTTAAATATTAAGAAGGCTAAAAAGCTACTTTTCATTAAATTTACCATTTTCACATCGTTCAAATTGCTATACTACAAACCTTATATGTGAATACTTTCTGAAATTTCACACCTTTAACCTTGCACAAAAAAGCCTCAAAGGCTTTTCTGTACATTTTAATTTCTGAAAAGGTACAGTGAGTTTTTGAAACGATCTCTACTTTCACGGCTATCATGATTAATTTTAGAGAATATTGCTCGTATATAAAAATATTCTGGAGAGGAATTTTATATTTCGTGAAAATACAACATTTTCATTCACAACATTTTTTCGGAAGATCATTATTTTTGCCAAAAAATCGAAAAAAAAATAAAAATCTCGTTGGTTTTCCCTGGTTTTCGTAAAATAACTAACAATACCGTAAAAAGTATGCATTTCAGAGAAAAATATTCTTCAAACCAAAAAATTAAGATTTCACGAAAATACAGATTTCTTTTGTAAAACATTTTTTCATGCAGTCTATAGTTTAAGAGTGACACTAGTTTTTACGATGAAAATAAAAAGTGTTGATTTTTCATAACATACTTTTCTTGAAAAACTACAAGTATTTTGTTTTTAAAATTTTTCTCCACAATTAATACGTTAAAAAAATAATTTTAATTTTATAAAATATTTGACTCTTGCTTTTTGGGTATACTTTTTTCGTGAAGAATCTTTAGAAAACAATTTCAGATAATAATAAACAAGAATGTTTATTTTATCTACCTATTTTATCTATTATATTAAAGAAACATCAATTGCCAGAGAAGCACAAGTTATTAATTCATTAATTACTTGCGAAAAACTGTTGGGAAAATTTCCTTCATTCTTTGAAAATTAAATTTATTAACATATATCTACGCACAGAGATTATTATATTAAAGAAACATCAATTGTCAGGAAAGCGGGGTTGGGTGAAATTGACAAGCGGCAAGTCACATTTCGACATGCACATTATGGTATCTCTCATTTGGAAAAATATGGACTCCATAACAAAATTGGCACAAGTCACAGAACTAATTTAGGTCACACCCCACTATCCCTTTCCATTATTCAACGTCTGTCAGATGCGGAAAAATATTTTTTTATGGACTTTAAAGTTTTCCGAAAGAGAGATGCCGCAAATGTAACTTGCTTCAAATATGACATACTACAAATGTGACATGCAGCAAATGTGACTCGCCACTTGTCATATCTTTCTGACCCAGCGAGACACCAAAGTTATTAATTAATTAATTAATTACCTGCAAAAGAACTGCTGAAAAGTTCCCTTTATTCTTTCAAAATAAAATTGACTAAAACATACGCATTCTATCGATTTAGATCAAATGAAAAATTCTTGTTTATTATTATGTGGAATTGCTTCCTAAAGATTCTTTACAAAAAAACGAAGGTCAACAAATATATGACATCCAAATTTTTTTTTTCGAAAGTATTGATTTTAAAGCAAAATGTTGAAAACAAAATAGCTGCAGTTTTTCAACATCTTCCAGCTTTGGGCCTGTTATAAAAGTACATCATGACAAATTAACACCTTTCTCCATAAATTAGAAAAACTACAAGGAACTTCTTATTTTCATCGTAAAAACTAGTTTCACTCTTTCACTCTTGACTACATGAAAAAATGTTTCACAGAACAAATGTGTAATTTATTGAGACCGACATTCTTTGCGTACAATATATTTTTTTTAAATGCATACTTTTCAAACTATCGTACATATTTTAACCAAAATTATACAAAATCTGCGTGATTTTTATTTTTAATCGATTTTTTTCGAACAGTAATGATTTCACCGAAAAATGTCGTGAAACAAAAAAAGTTGTATTTCTACGAAATACACTATTTTACTCTCGAATATTTTGCGATATCGAATATATTCTGTCGAAAACGTTCTGGATAGATATTTTTAAAAGTATTAAGTAAATCACCTCAGAACAGAGAAGATGCTTGTTTTTCTAAAAATGTCAAAAATTAATATAGATTTTGTTTCATTTCTTTTTTTAAATAAAATTGAAAATTTGGTCTCTTTCAGTGCTTCCAACAAAGATACCGAACATTCTACAACGCATGCAACCAGAAAATGATGCTTTATTAATGGAGAATAGTAAATGATAAAAAACAATTTGAACCACAATTTAAAAATTCCTTTTACCACCTAAGCGAGCGATTTTAATAAAATCTCCATGGAATTTCTAGTATTAGTGTAGAAAGAGGAAATAGCTTTTAGGAAATAATATCCAAATACACTCACAGTGAAAAATCACTTTTTTTCAAGTTATCAACAAATATAGAGTTTCTTCACGTGCAATTAATATTGTTGTTAGGCCCTCGGTGTGCAGACATCTTGGATTTCCCCCACTCTTAGAAATGTCATTCGCAATAAATGTTGAACACCACAATAATTATATCCGGCACAAAGAGTGCTAATTTACGTCATTCATTACCACTGTCGATCGTTAGCACAATAAAAGAGTCAGGCAGTGGTCAATTATCGACACATTTTACCCGAAAAGAATGGAGTCCTGGTGCGGAACGATTACTGAGTTGGCGCATTGTTGGCTCCTTTAAAAGCTTTATTGGCTGTTATCGAACTTTAGTTCAAAATCACTCCTCTTTACGCTCGAAGAATTTTTCATTTTTCCTTTCTGAAATAGGCAGTACCTCGGTCATACTGTTGAAGGTACAAAAGAGGGATCTCATTACAGGCGTTTTCCATTGAAAAATGATAGGTAGTCCTTAACGATGTTGGAAGCCGATTTTTCGTTTTATCTAAGAAGGGAAGTAACGCTATCCAATTACCCGAGAAGATACCTCATTATAATGCGATAAGCACTCACTCGAAACTCGTCGATTCCCAATGGTGTCAAGGGGGTTGGGGAAAACAAAGAACAAGATAGTGAAGAAAAGGATAGAAAGGTGGGGAAGGGATATGCGAATCGAAGCGATCAGGAGCACATTTAAGTCATTAGCCACCCCTAAGCTGTCTGCTCGAAATCGTTAATGCTCGTGCACCGGAAGATCATATTTTAGGGAATTACAGAAAACCATTTAATGAAACTTGAAACTATAGTTTGTCAGTAAAATAGATGATTCGCCTTTATTCTATTGAGAAAAATGTTAAAGAGACAAATTTTGTATTTTTATATGCTTAGACTACGTGAGAGGATGCGAACTACTGAATTCAGGTGTATATTTTCGCTAAACTCTACTAAAGTAATTAAAGATATTACTAGTTTTTCATGAACTGGTCTAAATTCTATATTAATCCAAACACAATTTTACAGACATTTGGTTAAGAAAAGTTATCGCACAATATTGCTTAACATTTCGCCTCATCAGTGTGAACAACATTAAATCTGAAGAACAAAGTTCTAATATATGTAAATCATTAACGAGTGACCTTTAAATTCATATAAAGGTTACAATCGAAAAACGCATAAAAATGGTTACATATAGATCTATAAAAAATGCAAGGTTAGCTTTCATTCTTTAGTCACATTATCAATTACAGTGAAGTTTGCTTAAAAACTTTTTAAATAACGTAGTGGATTAGAAAATTAAAACATTTTGTCTAACAATAACTTTTGTTGTAGATTAACCTATAATAAGTCCCAAAAACTAAGAGAATGCCATTGGTTAAAAAGAGATAAAGATGACTTTATCTCTTTTAAACCAAAGAAACTCTTTTAGTTCTTGAAATTTATTATAGGTTTGCTAATGAGGTGCCGTATATAGGCTTATAATATCCTTAGAATAACATCCAATTTCATCGCGAATGTCTATACATAATATAGGCGCGCCATATTGGATGTATATGGCAATATAATACAAAGGTTTCACACGATCATGACGTCATAATATAAATATATAATTAAACCTGTTGTTAACAAAGATCCAAAATAAAATTTTAATGTTACATAAAGTCCACGTAGTGTCACAATGGGCTTTATAGCCTTAGCGGTAGGGGGCCCTCATCGGAGACTCTCGCCCGCCTGTAAACTAACTGAGGGACTGATAGCAAAAGCGGACTAAAAAAAGAGTCCGAGCAAAAGCGGGTTGATTATTTCTCAGCGCGAGAACGAATTAGCCCACGCGCTACGAGCAAAAACGAGTTAACGATTTAACTCGTTTTTGCCCGTAGCGCGTGGAATAACCCATTTTTGCCCGCACTCATATTTCGATTCGGTTCAACTCCAATCGAACTCTTGATTCGTTTTTGGCTACGCTGATATTTTCGATTCATTCGCGTCTGGACGATCGAGAATAAATAAAATTGTTGGGTTTATCTCCAAAATAGCTCAAGCGCAATATCAACGATTTTTCAAAAGAGTCAGAAAACGTTCTCAAAAATCGAATTTTTAATTTTGAAGAAAAAATGTATACTCCTAAAGTACATCAATGCTGAATTGATGCCTGAGAAGTTAGATTGGAGAAATATTATATTTAAAAAAAAATTAGTGATTATTATCAAAAAAATTCATTTCATTTTTAATACGCATAATATTTTGCAAATGAATTATCAATACCATGGGGCCCTAGAAATAATTGGGCTCCCATTGCGTGAAATTGGAACACTAAAATAGGAATAATTGCACAAAAATTGTTTCAAGGGGATTGGCTGCGATTCGTCACATGAGTTGTACTAAATATCAACAATTTATAGACAAAGAGTTTTTATATTGAACTCATGAAAGTTATTGAATTTTTTTAAATTTTATAAACAAATTTTATGAGCCACTATCGACATCAGCTATTTATGATATAATAAATAAAGTTTTTCCTACGAAATCGACCAAAAATTACTCGGCAATGACACCTAGTTATCATATATTTAGTCAGTTAATAACAATTGATGCTTATTTAAATAAACCTAATCAACAAATGCACTGTTGGGCTATTTTCCGACGCACTAGCTTGGTTCTTTCAACGTAATCAAATGTTATTAACTAATTAATAAACCTTCAGGGATATTTCAATGACAATCGACAGTTTTTATGTTTAAAAACAATTTTTTTAACAAATTTGTAGTATCTCATGTATTTATGAACTAAAAAATTCCTCTTTTCACCCAGGAATTAACAGCCAATTATTTATCAACCATTTCTTGCCATTAATCAATAACAATTGATGACTGTTTAAACAAAATTAATTAACAAATGCATTTTCTGGCTATTTTCAACATTTCAACGTTGTTATTTTAACGCGTAATCAACTCTTAACAACTAATTTTTGAAATTTTTCAAAACACTTGGGTAACGATCAATTACTGTTAACAAAAAAAAATTGGTTTAGAACATTTTTAGTAAAAACAAAAATAGTTAATCGTCATCCAAGTTTCTAAAAAAGTGACAAAATTAATTATTAACAGTTGATCAAGTTAAAAAATAAAGTTTAAGTCATGGAAAATAGCCAGATAATAAATTCTTTCATTGAGTTTGTTTAAAGAATCATAAATTTCAATTATTGGTTATATAGAATCGCTGATAAATAATTGGCTATTTATTATTCCTCAAAGAGAAGCGGAACTTTTTGTTTATAAATAGGGCATTATTTTGCAACTGCAGTACCCACTGAAAAAAAAAATTTGTCAGCCCGAAGTCAAACCTGGTCAAAGTCTATTAATAATAAATTATTATAATAATATAATAACAATATTAAGATTAAGATAATTATAAATTATAAATAATACTTGCGAGTTTTAATTCTTCTATTTGATAATAGGAAATTTTTGTGAGTACAATTTTCATAGGTTTTTGTATGCCCTTTCCATTAACCAGAAAATTTTTTTGAAATAAATAGTATTTGGCCTTTAAAAATAAAAGCCAAAAACAAATTTTTTTTTTGTAAAACGCATATTTTGTCATCTTTTTATCTCAAATGAAAGTTTAAGTTTCTGCCTTTGAGAACTTTGATGTTAAATAGTGGGAATTTTTATTTTCATCAATAAAAATAAGCAACGAGTTTAGATATTATATGTTTTTGTAGATTTGATTCAGAATCCTCAATATTAGGTGAATCGAGTTGAAACTCAACATTTCTCTTCACAATAAGCCATCAAATACGAATAAAATACTGCTTTTGAAATACCTGTATCACCCCCATTATTCTGTTTTATAGGGTCCCAAAAAAAACCCGTAAGTGAAAAAATGGTTTTTGCGAGTTTTTGGCGCTAATTATGATTTTTTTTTGCGGCTTTTTTAATGCAAATTGTTTCTGATACATAAAACACTACTTTATACTGATAAGTAGATGTTCACATAAATTTTTTAAACAATTTATTATTGTTTTTAGCAATTTTCTCTTAGAATGGAGATAGAAAGTCGCGGTTTTCTCGAAAATTTTCCACTTTTTGTCCAATTTTCAATTATGAAGAGGTTAGAGTTCATTAATTTTAACAAACATAATTGTTTAAATGATTTATTATCATTGTTAATAATATTATCTTTGAATAATGCTAGAAATGGCGGTTTTTTCTGAAATTTTCAACTTTTTGTACACTTTTCACTTGGAGTGAGTTAATATTTAACTTAATAGAGCAAAAATAGTTGTTTAAACAAATTATTATTGTCTATAGCTATCTTCTTCTATATTAATACTAGGTAGTTGCGGTTTTTTTCTGAATTTTTTAACTTTGGTCCATTTTTCAATTAGAGTGAAGTAATAATTAATTCAATTTAACAAAAGTAATTGTTCAAACAATTTATTATTATTGTTAATAATATTCTCTTTGATGAACGGTAGAAAATAGCGGTTTTTTCATAAATTTTTAGCTATTTTTCTATTTTTCACTTGGAGTGACTTATTAATTATTTAAGTTGAGCAAAAATAATTGTGTAAACAAATTATTATTGTTAATAACTATCTTCGTCTGTATTAATGCCAGATAATTGCGGTTTTTTTCTGAAATTTTTAACTTTTTGCTCACTTTTCACTTAGTGAGGTAATAATTAATGCAAGTTATTGAAAATAGTTGTTTAAACAATTCATTATTGTTCATAACTATCTTCTCTTAGATAAGTGCTAGAAGGTTGTAGTTTTTTGTGAAATGTTTACCTTTGCTTCGCCTTTTTAGTTATGAACAAATAATAAATAAACATTAGAGAGAAACATGTTTGAAACAATCTCTTTCTTTTTCGTAAATATATTTTGCTGGAGGGGGTGGTGGCTGATATCAAAATATGTTCAATTTCAAATTTTCCTCTTACGCTTTGCATTAAACTTCTTGTTGTAATTTAAAACAAAACTTTTACAGATCATTTGCACACCTAGTCCTCCCATATAGTCCTAATTATTCCATTCTTTGTTTTTGTTTCTTGTGTAAGATAGCTTTTTTGTTCAAATTAATTTTTTCAAACATTGGGAAAAGAGAAAAAATAATTCAATCAAAAAAGTAAAATACTATTTAAAAAATTATTCTTGTTGAGGTTCAATTATTATTTGATCATAACTAAAAAGTCATAGCAAAACTCAAGATTTCAGAAAAAAACAAATTTCTAGCATTACTGTAAGAGAATACCAGTTATAAACAATAATCAATTGTTTAAATAAGCAAGTTTGTTAACTTGCATTAATTATTACCTCACTAAGCGAAAAGTGGGCAAAAAGTGTAAGAGTTCAGAAAAAAATGAAACTTTTTAGCTTTTACCTAAGAGAAGATAGTTATGAACAATTATAAATTGTTTAAACAACTATGATTGTTAACTTGCATTATTTACTACTTTACTAAGTAAAAAGTGGATAGAAAGTTAAACATTTCAGAACAAACCGCAACTATATTGCATTAATAAAGAAGAAGATAGTTACGAACAATGATAATTTCTGCAAAAATAATTATTTTTGCTATATTGAATTAATTATCAACTCACCCTATGTGAAAAGTACACAAATAGTTGCAAATTTCAGAAAAAAAGCGCAACTTTCTAGCATAATTCAGATTAAATATTATTAATAATAATAAATTGTTTTAACAGATAATGTTGTTAACTGTAATTAATTATTAAACTCACTCTAAGTAAAAAGTGAACAAAAAGTTGAAAATTTCAGAAAAAACTACAATTTTCTAGCATTATTCTAAGTGAATATTATTACGAATAATAATAAATTATTGCAACAATTACGTTTGTTAACATTGATAAACTATTACATCTGTCTAATTGAAAATTGGACAAAAGTGCAAAAAATTGCTAAAAACAGTAATAAATTGTTTAAAGAATTCATTAAAACATGTAATTATCAGTATAAAGTAGTATTTTATGTATTGGAAACAATTTGCATGCAAAAAAACTCCAAAAAAATCATAATTAGCGCAAAAAACTAGCAAAACCCATCTTTTCCCTTATGGGATTTTTTTGGTACTTTATAAAGCAGACTTATGGGGGTGATATTTGAAAAGTAATATTGTATTCGTATTCTATTGCTGGTTGTGAAAAGAAATGTTGTGTTTCAACACGATTCAGCTAATATTAAGGATTCTGAATAAAATTTACAAAACGTCTTTTTTTCTCATGGAAAATGTGTTAAACTTCATGGGGCTTGCGCCACCTCTAAATATCATTAAAAAAATTTATTTATTTTTATGTGGATTCGATCAAATTTCAGGGCGTTATTTATAAATATTCGGAGAAAAAAAAATTTTGGACCACCCTAATGTTCATACCTTGTCTAGTCCGCACCATACAGATAACGCATTTGTTAATTAAGTTTATTTATGAAAAATAAGCACTTGTCGTCTTGTTAAAGATTGCGCAGCTATGTTAACACTGAGTTTCACCTAGAGAATTTTTCGCAAATTCCACAAGAAAAACGGCAGACAAATTTTTTTTTTGAGTGGGTACTGCAGTTGCGAAATAATGCCCTATTTATAAACAAAAAATTCCGCTTCTCTTTGAGGAATAATAAATAGCCAATTATTTATCAACGATTCTATATAACCAATAATTGAAATTTATGATTCTTTAAACAAACCCAATGAAAGAATTTATTATCTGGCTATTTTCCATGACTTAAACTTTATTTTTTAACTTGATCAACTGATAATAATTAATTTTGTAACTTTTTTAGAAACTTGGATGACGATTAACTATTGTTGTTTTTACTAAAAATGTTATAAACCAATTTTTCTTGTTAACAATAATTGATCGTTACCCAAGTGTTTTGAAAAATTTCAAAAATTAGTTGTTAAGAGTTGATTACGCGTTAAAAGAACAACGTTGAAATGTGGAAAATAGCCAGAAAATGCATTTGTTAATTAATTTTGTTTAAACAATCATCAATTGTTATTGATTAATAGCAAGAAATGGTTCATAAATAATTGGTCATTGAAATATCCCTAAAGGTTTATAAATTAGTTAATAACAATAGATTACGTTGAAAGAACCAAGCTAGTGCGTCGTAAATAGCCCAACAGTGCATTTTTTGATTAGGTTTATGTAAATAAGCATCAATTGTTATTAACTGACTAAATATATGATAACTAGGTGTCATTGCCGAGTAATTTTTGGTCGATTTCGTAGGAAAAACTTTATTTATTACATCATAAATAGCTGATGTCGATAATGACTCATAAAACTTGTTTATAAAATTTTAAAAAATTCAATAACTTTCATGAGTTCAATATGAAAACTCTTTGTCTATAAATTTTTGAGATGTAGTGCAAATTATGTGACGAATCGCAGCCAATCCCCTTGAAACAATTTTTGTGCAATTATTTCTATTTTAGTTTTCCAATTTCACGCAATGGGAACCCAATTATCTCTAGGGCCCCATGGTATTGATAATTCATTTGCAAAATATTATGCGTATTAAAAATGAAATTAATTTTTTTGATAATCACTAATTTTTTTTAAATATAATATTTCTCCAATCTAAGTTTTCAGGCATCAATTCAGCATTGATGTACTTTAGGAGTATACATTTGTTTCTTCAAAATTAAAAATTCGATTTTTGAGAACGTTTTCTGACTCTTTTGAAAAATCGTTGATATTGCGCTTGAGCTATTTTGAAGATAAACCCATCAATTTGATTTATTCTCGATCGTACAGGCGCGAACGAATCGAAAATATCAGCGTAGCCAAAAAAGAATCAAGAGTTCGATTGGAGGTGAACCGAATCCAAATATGAGTGCGGGCAAAAATGGGTTAGTCCACGTGCTACGGGCAAAAACGAGTTAAATCTTTAACTCGTTTTTGCTCGTAGCGCGTGGGCTAATTCGTTCTTGCGCTGAGAAATAATCAACCCGCTTTTGCTCGGACTCTTTTTTTAGTCCGCTTTTGCTATCAGCCCCTCAACTATAAAGTGCAAATAGCATAGGGAAAACCTAACCAAAAATAAATCGTAGAATTTAAATTAATGGAAAATTTTTCTTTCTCCATATAAAGCATTTCTTTAAATAAACAACGTTTACGATTACTTTCAGTAATAAAAATTTTAAAATCTTTAAAATCAAACGTATGATCCAGTTCTCGTGTATTCCAACGTTTGGCAAGAGCCTTGCTTCTGTTATCATGTTTACAATCAATCAAGTTTTCTATCATTCTACCGTCAGAGTTTCTACCTATCTGTCCAATATAAACCCTTTGGCAAACCTTACATTATTAAGCATGACCCAATTGTGATTTTTGACATTTCTTTAAAGAGTCCTTGCTGCTGTTAAGGCATTCAAAGCCATCTTTCTCTGACATGAAAACAAGCCGCAAGTTGGTATTTTCAACTTGTGCCATATTTTCTGACTGATCCAGATTAGTAATTTTATCTATCATTATTTTTCTAATATATGTATCAAGGAATTTATTAGGGTAACCATTTTCTTCAAATGTACCTTTAACTAATTGTAATTTTTTTTCTAAAGATCTGAATCATCTAGAATTATTATTTGATCTACTAAGAATTAATCACACTACTTTTATATTTGAAAGGAGTATATGAGTTAAAAACATATGTAACGACCTGACCAGGTTCGTTTTTTACACTAATCTACAGCAGTTTTTCGGTCTTCTCGGGTAAAAAACACAGCCAGAAAACTAAATAATTCTTCTATCTTTTTGTTTTTCTACAGTAAACTTAAGTCTATTATGGTAACTGTCTTTTTTTATTTTGCAAAGCTGAAATTTTTTAAATAGGAGCACAAGTAATTATGTCATCGACATATCTGTAAAAAAATGTAAGTTCGTAATGGTTTTTCTTTAGAATTTTCTAGAATTTCTTTAGAATTTGGTAATTTAGCAGCCGCTGATGCTAAAATAAGTGATCCATTAGGTGCCCCACTAACCTGTTTATCAAATTTATCATTAAACAAAAGGTATGCATAATTGAACTTTTTTGAAGTAAGTGAAGTCTCTTCAAGTAAATAAATTATTTGAAGAAACTGAGGAACATTGCAGTAATTCAAAGTGGAATTCGAAGTGGACAAAATACTTCCGAAGCTACTAATGGGAATTAAAATGGAGATAACTAAAACACGAACTGAAGAAGGAATGTTTATATTATTGATGAAAACATAGTCGATGCAGTGGTGAAATAGAATGATAAGTTATCCACCATGTCGAGGGGGAGATAGCAGTTCCTCACAATGTACGAAGAGGAGGAAGTTAGGACTATTCAATATTTATTTCTCATAGGATACCCTCACAGAAGAGTGAGTTTCTACAAGTCTCATAATAATCTGCATCTTCTAATAAAAGAGGATCTAACTAAGGCGCTGAGTGTTATTCGCGATCTCCATAGCACATTCGAGTTGAATCCAGAGTCTGGGCCAAGGAAGATGAGTAAAGCCTCCCAGAAGGCACCTCAAACTGAGGACTAGAGGCGCCTGGCCTGAAGCGGCCCTTATCAAACCGACAGAATGGAAGAAATTTGTTCAAGCCCTCAAAGACCTGAAAAAGATGATTAACAATGATGAACTTGTCGTAACAATAAAGTAAGTGAAAGAGTTCGTTTATCTGGGGTTTCAATTTGGGAAGAGTGGCGGTGTAGACGCACATATAAAGAAGAGATTAATTAAGGCTAGAATAACTAAAAAGCAAGTATGGGGAATTAGAGAGTGACAATGACCTCATAAGAAGGATACTCTTGTTTGATTCGTTGGATACAAGGGCATTTCTGTATGGAGTGTAAGTTTGGGGATCGAAGAAGTATGGAATGGTGGAAGAGGTGGAAGAAAGATATACATACATATAAAATGGACGCCAGGGCTGGGCAAGTGCACACCGGGATATGCAGTACTGGAAAAAGCTGACAGAGAGTGCATGCGTTTGAAAATGGCGAAAGAACGTGTCGATTTGAAGAGAAAGTCAAAATGTGGAGAAGTGGCTGCTAGAGAAGAATATTTGAAAATGATTAGAATAACAGAGGAGGAGGTGATGGAAAAGTACGCGGAAGGGAAGATGGTTCATAACCATTTAAAATAAAAGGACAGAGAGAAGCAAAAACAAGGAAGGTTAGATAAAATCTGAGAGTCAAAGTATAATTCAAAGTATAAGGCTATTGGAGTGGTAGGAAGAGCAAAGTACTTGAGAGAGAAGGGTGAAAAATTATGGCGAGATCGAAATATGGAAGGGATGAATTGGTACTGGATGAACGAGAAAGAAAAGAATTGTATGTTGTGTGGTCCCCAGATAGCTAGAGAAGAGCATTGGTTGATGGGTTGCATGGGTGTGGCGGAAGTAAGGATGTCAATGGAAAAGCTATTGTATGAAAATAGAGAAGAAGAAGGATTAAGCTTAAGTTATGAAGTTAAAGGAATAGCTCAAGAAAAAAGAAACGGCAAGGCAAGGCGAGCGAAACGACAGCATTGAGTAGCAAAACTAGCTGTGAATTCGATCTCGAGTGTTTCTACTTTATTTGTATTTATAATTATATGGTGCTCATTTCACGAGCACTTTGCTTTCCGTTAGCAAATATATTTGCTTCCTCATAGAGGCAGCATTAGTTATTTTTTTTTAATAATAGACAAACCAAAGTCTTCATTTTGATCAATTTAAAAATAGAAATTTACAAAAAATACAAAATTTCAAAATAATACAAAAAAATTTTTCTAAACAAAGAAAAATCAGACCAATCAAATTTTTTATTCGGAATGATAATTTTTCGAGCTGGAAAAGGGGTGGGAAAATTTGTGTTGGACCCTATCCCTTTCCGAGCTTTATGATTTCTTTACAAAAATTGTCAGAATTATTCTATTTGAAAATTTATGATCAAAAAGTCTTTTCTATTCATGTGTCAACTTTGAATTATGTCGATGAAAAAACTTTTTCCGTTTGAAACAGATGTTTCAAATATTATAAATGAGCGTAACTTCCTTAATCTTCAATAAAGTGTATTAATATTATAGATCAATCGATTTTCTTCGAATCAAGGAATCTTCTCCGTTCTTTCATCAATTTTGAATTATGTTAGTGAAAAAAGTTTTACTATAAAAAATCATGTTTTCAAATATTATGCATTACCATAGCTTCCTTACTCTTCAATAAAATGTATCAATATTATAGGTCAATTGATTCGTCTTGAATCAACACAACTTTTCTATTCTTGCATCAACTTTAAATTATGAGAATGAAAAAATTTTTACTATAAAAATCGATTTAAAAAATCTATAAATTACCATAACTTCCCTCCTCTTTAATAAAATGTATCAATATTATAAATCAATCGATTCGTCTCGAACCAAGAAATCTTTTATATTGTTGTATCAACTTTGAATTACCTTCATGAAAAAAGTTTTGCAATGAAAGACCGATTTTTCAAATATTATGCATTACCATAGCTTCCTTACTGTTCAGTAAAATGTTTCAATATTATAAGTCAATCGATTCGTCTCGAATCAACACATCTTTTCTATTCTCACTTCAACTCACTTCAAGTTTTTAAATATAATATAAATGACCATAACTTCCTTACTCTTTGATAAAATTTATCAATATGATAGGTCAATCAATTTGTCTCGAACTAAGGAATTTTTTTTATTCTTTTATCAACTATGAATTATGTTTATGAATAAAGTTTTACTACAAAAAAAACCGTATTTTCAAATATTATGCATTATCATAGCTTTCTTACTCTTCAATAAAATGGATCAATATTATAGGTCAATCGATTCGTATCGAATCAACACATCTTTTCTATTCTCGCATCAACTTTAAATTATGAGAATGAAAAATTTTTACTATAAAAATCGATTTTTAATTTAATATAAATGACGACAACTTCATCAATCTCTAGTAAAATGTATTTATATTATAGGTCAATTGATTCGTCCCCAAAGAAGGAATCTTTTATATTTTCGCATCAACTTTGAATTATGTTAATGAACAAAGTTTAATTATAAAAAACCGATTTTTAAAATATCATTGAGTGCTAAAAAACAATACAACAAATATTTTTAGAAATCCTTCGATCAGTTTCAATATTTTAGTGGTGAAAATGAGCCCTGCAAATTTCATCAATTTATCTGCCAATCGTTTTCAAGTTATCGTGTTCACAGAAAAGTGTGACATCACATACACATCCACACACAGAAACACACGCGCGCGCGCGCACGCACATCCGGACAATTGCTTAGAACATTGTATTAGACATTTTTAAATTGAGGATGGTTTGATTAAATGAATTAAAATTTTTTGGAAAATGTTACCATTACAAAGCTTCCTCTATGAGGAAGCAAAATTAGGCAGAGTTAACTTAAGAGCATATCTAGCGAAGTGTGAATAGCGAAGAAAAAAAATTGCGAGGCCCCTTGTAAATTTCATTCATAACAAATGTTCTCATTTTATTAACAGTTGCCAGGACATGTTTTTCGCAACAAATTTTTAGAAAGAGTTCACCATACAGTCCGCACAGTCTGCTGATTCGCAACACTTTCCACGTCATTTATAGGCATGAAAAACCTTACTTTCGAGGTACGTGTAGCAACAATAATTTTATTGTCTGGTATAATAAGAAAAGGGTTGCTTTCAATAATTGAAAACGATTTTTAAATTAAATAGTTAAATTTTTGTGAAAATTTCAAAAACAATTTTTTTACTGAAAATTTGGTTAACAAATTGACCAAATTTCTATCTATTATTACTAAATGTTTTTTATTGTATGGAAGGGACACTTTGAATTATGGAATACAATTTTCAAACTGAGATGCCATACTTTCGTGAGGATTTCGACAAAAAATTTTGATAAAGATTCATCCAAATTTCCATGTATTGTTACTGAACATTCTGTATTGGTTGGTAATTTATTGAATATATTGCTCTATATAATCGAATGAACTTTCCTAATCTAATTGCCATATTTTCGTAGGTATTTCAAAAACGAAATTTTTTACAAATAATTTTGGCGAAAAATTGCTCCAAATTTTTATTTATTTCAAATCAATTTTTTTAATATTGCTTGATGATTTATCAAAAGTGTCGTTTCAAATATGGATTACAATTTTCAATCTCATCGAAAAGGTCGCCTTAAATAATGAAATACAATTTGTTAATTTATCTCCCATTATCAATCATTTTTGTCTCAAGCTTAAGATGGCTACATTATTATCATAATTACATTATAATATGGGAGAAAAAAGAACTTTGTTGTTCTTTTTTCGCCTATTTTGGATTCTCGGACGTTAAAGACTCTTATAAATTATGATAATTATTGCATTTCCATTATTATACGAAATGAGGCAGCTCATTTTTTTCTCAGACTTAAGATGGTTACATCCCAATATGTCGAAGGTATTTTTTTTAGAATAGGATTGTTGAATAATCTGCACCTATCTGTTTCGGTATATATCACCAGTCACGGACACATTTTTGTAATGCAATCAAGTGATCTGATAAGTGCAATATGCCTGATTTGACATATATTGGGAAAAGTCTAGTTTCTACCTGATCATCCACGGACTAAGTTACAACCAAGTCCATGATGTAGGGACCTACAGCTCAAGGTGGGATCTGAACCGCCAGAACGTCAGAAAAGTACATAGAAAAATTTGCAGATATACCAGCTGAGAGATAGTACCCCGGACCTCTTACGTAAAGTCCAAGCGCTTAACAGTCCGAGCCACAGGGGCTCTTATTATTAAATTTTTATTCAACTTGTTCTCGGGTGAACCCGGTTTTTCATCATAGCTACGGACTGAGTCAAGTAACTGATGAGATGAGGATGTTATAAGTTAGTTTAATACGATTTCTGAAATCTTCTGCAACGATGTTGTAGGTACAAAATTAGGAGCATGGTGTAGTTTGGAGTTCGTATTTTACCGCTGTTATCCTTACACAGCGGCCGCGAGCGTTAGAGGTGACAAACATTCGCCTTTGGATGCTTTCTTAGAGCTATCATCTGCCACTCCACAGGTTTTTAGTCGCTTGCTTCCGGATGGTCTAGAAAATTTCTTACAAGGCGACAGGTGTTTAATAAAACCGTCTTCTAAACTGCCGCCAGCTCCCTACTGACTCCTAAATGTTCAAGATGTTCAGCGCATCTTGCGTGCCATATGCCTGTAAGCGAAATCATAATAGGATAAATAGATGCATGTTTCACAATCCTCCATATTGTCTTTACTTCATGCCTTAGCTCACTATACTTATGGATCTTGGTTGTATAGGTTGCCTGCAAATTTCGGTTAAGTGGACAAGCAATGTCGATGATGTAGACTCTTCCATCCTTTTTTTTCTCGCATCACAATGTCGTATCGATTGACTCGGATGTGATGATCCGTCTGGATAGTAATATCCCAATATAGTAAGATGTAATCTTCGTTTTCTAAAACAAGCATTGCAATGTATCTGTAGAAAGGCTTTCTTAATCATAAACAGAAACTGGGATCAGTTGTTTGTTTAAATTTTCAGTAAGAAAAACTCGATTGAGAAATCGCTACAAAAATATGGCAATTAAATTAAAAAATTGTAGTCCATCATTCAAAAGTGGCCCTTCCGATAAATTAGCAAACAATAAAAAACATTTATTCATGATAAACAGAAATTTTGATCGATGCCCTCTAGGTCCGAACTTCACGCTATTTTTGCGGAATCTTTCCACAATCAATTTTTTCCGGGTATATTTAATTAAATTGACTGATGATTTGGCCCGCCACAATATAACACATTTCAAAATCTTATGAACCTGAATTACATCAATTTCAATGTAAAACATCTCTAACTATGCATCAATCGATTAGAGTTGAGACATTTTCGAAAAGTGCCAGGTCGTGAGCCTTTTGCATATCTCTCGTTTTCAGCCCGTTTTTATTCTAACGAGATGTCCTTTCCTTTAAAGATTGATCCTGCCCATTCAGTTACAGACTGTAAGATGTGCTTTAACTTATAGACGAGAATAGACAAGCTTCTTTACCATACCGTATCAATGTACCTGCTCGATACGGGTCAAGTGCACCTTGCAGGAAGCTTGTGATAGGCCGCTACTATCCTGCGTACACAGCTTCATGAATGCAAATATCCCTTAGTTCCGACCCGCTACCACGTTAATTTAGTCTAATACCGGAAACTCTCTGAGCACAGCATTATAATGTGGGTTGTGGTACATGCATATATATATATATATATATATATATATATATATATATATATAATATATGTGTGTGCGCTCGTATGCTAACCCTGTTTATTCGTTCAGACCAACCGGGTAAAGAGCTAAACCCTTAAAACTGCGAGTTCAGTTTATTCTGGAATAACTTACTTACGGTAGCTTTTAATATGAGTAATCTTCGCCAAATGCATATTTTTTAAACTATATGTTACTAAGATAAACTTTGCCTAAATCTCATATTTTTCTTGGACTGACCGTAAATTCTCCTGTCCTGCTTTTGGGCGTATCGAACGCTTTGAGAACCTTCTGTTCCTTCTCTTGTTCCTTCATATAAAATGTTAGTTTTTGTTAGTGTGGTAACTCTACACGCTATTTCTAAAATCAAAAACCTCCTTATCTACCCGCCTAACCACCATATATGCGGTTCCAACCTTCCCAATCTGCCCTAACCAAAACACAGAAACCTCCCTAACTACTAGCCCAACTAACCTGTCTGCCTTCTTAAACTAACTAACTAACACCAAACCTTGCTAATTATTTATCCACGTAATCCCCTGTAACTGCTTTTATCAAAAGCATAAACCCAAGTGATTTTTCTATATGTTTCAAGAAAAAATAGTACAATATTGTACTAAATATACTACCCTTATCAAAATAATAGACGCGCATATTTTATTTTATGTTTCTTCAAAATATCTATAGTATTGCACTAAATATAAAACCCCAATCGAGATCCTAGCTAAAACTAAAGATTGTACAGAATTTTATAATTCAAAAATCCACAATGATCAAAAACATTGACCGAAATTTCAATCACTAGTTTTTTGAAAAAATAGCATATTATATGTCGTTATCATAGTTATCATAGTTGGACCTCGTAAACCTTTCTCCAAAAAGTTTCGACCTCGTTGGGTTGATTTATATATATATAGGGTGTAGCATAAAATACAGATTACAAATGTTTGAAAATCAACACAATTTTAACAGAGCCGCAAAGAAAAAATATGTCAAAAAACCCAAGAATAGGTTTTTTTTCAAATTTACTTCACAAAAAAAAATATAAAATAATATTTTTGTTCTATAAACTATCACAAAGTTGGGTTTTGAGTTATGATTTAAAATTTTTGGAAATTTATTTCCTTAATAACTGCTTGTTCGCTGGTTTTTCTTATTAACTACCCAGGACCCACCACGAGGAGGTTGCTGCATTCAGAGTCCCACCCTACACCCATCCCATCCATCCAACCATGCGAGTGTAATCTAATTAAGCTATCACTTCTAAGTGAGTTTGAATTGAGACTTGGTTTTAAAAGAGGGCATCAACTTTCTTGATTTTATGGTAGCCCTGATGAAGCCATCTCTCTGTCCTTCGGTGACTGATCCGCTGGCTTCAGTAATTAGCTTCACTGTTCTTTCTACCGCTTGCGTATGACACGGAAATTATTTTTAATCGACTGGTATATCACCTTGTTGATCAACCATAATTTTAAGCTCGTCTGGTGTTAAGTGTGCTAAGATTGGAGGCTCTGTGACTGCTACTTTATCTTAGTCTATGAGATTCATACAACTTGTGGCCTGAAAATTTAATTTTGGCACAAAAAAAGATCACATAGCTGGCTTAGACTTTTGCTTTTTCAGCCTCCCGCGCTTTCGAAATCCAGAAGTTCCTATTTCTGGTACTGATTGCGTCTTAGCAGTTTCTCTGGCTTTCAGAATGAGATTTCGGGCTTCTTGCCGCACTTCCAGCCTTTCATCAGTGATCATCGACAACAGAATTTTTTCCGGATGCCCGAAAAAGGGATCTTTTGTATTGGCTTATCTACTACTGCCTTCAAATCATCGGGTAAGTACCTGGTCAGACGAATTAATTTACAAAAATTCCTGGCGCCATTTGAGATGGAGTTGTGGTGCACATTAATCGTAAACCACATTGGGGTAAATACTCTGCAAAGAAAGACAGCCAGGGCTATCGATTTTGAAAAAGGATCCTCAGTGGGAACGTAGAGCCTCAAAACGCGGTTGGCTGTAGCAAGAAATCTAGCATTGTTCGACAATCCTGGGTCAAGGTCGGACAGATTTTCTGGTAATTTTCCTGTGACCACGGCCGTCCATATTTCTCTCGAATACCGTCGATACTCAGATCTGATTCCACATTCAAGACTTTGATTAGGTCCTTCTCTATGTCTTCATATGGTATATTCTAACAATCATAAATAGGCAATTTTCCATAATTTTTTAGTGCTTTCCCTATAGGCCCTGAAAACGCTAACGGGCCCGAAGTTTTACTATTCAAAATTTCGAAGAGATAAAGAAAAGAAAGCTCATTATAATGCAGTTGGCATATCGATCATTGCAAAGGTCTCTCTAGTAACATTTCAATCCTCATATTGCTTCCACACTCCCACCCAGTATTCACAGCAGTACCGTCGCAGCCAATCACTCGAAATTTTTTAAGATTGAATGTAGGTCTATCTGAATCAGTTTTCATTGAGTATTCATATATTGAATGAGAAACACCTGTAGCGTCAGAGAACTTATGTGTGACATGACCGATATATTGTGAATCAAGCACTTGGCAGCTTTTACTCTACTTCGCCATATTTTACTTCGATCAACGACCGAGGACATTTTGTCATAAGTAATTATTCCATGGTACCGCAAAGCAGCTGTAGCAATAGCAGCTGCAGTTGCGCTCGGTACATTGTACCGATTAGCCTCTCGTGCTACTGTTGGCAAAGGTATATACGACCTCTTTACGTCTGATTTATTGGGATCTTGTTTTGGTTCCGAAGACAACAAGTCTTCATCATATGAGGGAGGATTTCCTGCTTCTTCTGCTAGCGGGATCTCTTTCAAAAAGGCTTTTATTGCAGAAGAATGTTTTGTCATCCAGAGTAAGTCCTATGATTTCCTTTCTTCGATTCTATTTATCCTATTTGTAACTGCGGAATCGAGATAAGACATGAACATACGTCTAGTTGTGCGCTGATCAAGTAAAAACTCTCTTTCTATGACAGGACTCTTGTTCGGGCATTTACATTTTGAATAATCATTTCATTTGCATGCTGCGAGGTCAAAAAGAGCTTTCTCAGTCTTATAATTGTATAAGCTCAGCTTCTTTTGATAGTCTATAAGAATATGTTTTCAACATATTTTGTCTTTGTGGCTCGGTTAAAAATGTTTTGATTTTTTTTTATTGGCCACTTTATAAAAGTTTAACTATTGGCTTATTGACCTACTTCAGTATTACAATATTTGATCTTGTCTAAATAAACTTTACTTTATTGGCTGAAGGGCGCCAGATCATTTATTTTATCAAAAACCGAAAACGACCAAAATGGTCCTAAATAGAATTACTTTACAAATCCAATGTCTATCATTATATTTCACACCTCTCCCCACTAGCTCAGCACAGAGAGGGGCGGGGTGAGAAAGTACCTGAGCAAGGATAGTAAGTTAGGTAGAAATAATCTATTACCAGGATTCACGGGTAACAATCATAATAGTCAATTTTATTGACGGCCCATGATGCTTCACATAAAAACTCAATATCCCGTGAAAAGTCTGTTAGAGTTGTGTCAAAGGTTAAAGCGGTACGAGTGGCAGAGATGGAAATAAAGCACTCTTAGTGCCGCATTGTCCCTTTGGATTTACGTCGTCCCCACATGAGTTAAACAACTAGATAGTATGTGCCCTAGATGCTCGGGGTGTCCACGATACACTTTGCAGCTATCATCGGTAATGTCTTGGCTCGAAATGCGGCGACGGCATGCTAAAGTGGAAATGGTACCACCTTCTGAATATGGTTACAATAATTAATAAGCAGTCGGGGAAAATTGTCCAGGGGTGGTCGCGCAGGATTTAAACCCCAAGCGGGGGCGTAACAACCGCCCCGAAAGCTGAATTACACCTGGGTGAGGTGTCTCGAACAGTGACTCTGGGATACCGGGCGACCTCAAAGAGTATGCAGCCTTATCCTTGCATGCTGGGCTCTACAAGAATGGACGAACCCTTTCCCTAGCTACTCGTGATAACAACAATGATAACACCAAACTGACTACCTTAGAGTTGAGTGAGCCAATAAAGACGGAGTCAATGCGATGAACCGACGGAATCTCAATATTTTTGGGTGGACGGATCGACTCAATGACGACCTGCTAGAGTGCTGCGATACCATTATGGCCTCTGAAAGAGAAGATTACATGGCACGACTGCATGCTCTGTGGTGCGAGAAACACCCAGAGCTCTCACACTTTTCGCGTCAACTTCTGGGAAACCATGCCGAACAACTCCGAGAATGGGGTGATGTAAGCGAAGCGCCTACTCTACCGCAGCCAGAACAAGCCAGCGATACAAAAAGAGAGGCGACACTGAGACCTACCGCGGTCAGGCATTTAATAGAGGAAGATCGATGGTTCTGGATCCGGAGAAATATCAACGCCCAAATTACTTCAAAGCTCAAAGATCTGGTTGAACGGGATGATGAGCTTCGTGGAGATTTTTCCGAAGAATCCGACCTCTGGACTATCAATTGTGGTGTGTATAATGCAGCGAGAGCTTTGGCGGATGCAAACCGTGAAGCAAAACGAACAGCTGATCGTAAGATAAGAAGAAGAATGCCTCAACTCACCACAATGAGAGGCTGGGCGAGACAGTACGCGTTCCGCATTCAGAGTGTGATTGCCTACACAACATCTGGCTAGAATTCCACCGCCAAGGTTTGACCGTTTGCGCGCGAGCTGTGGAACCGTTATCACACACTTAACAAGTCAAAGCTGCTGAGAATCAGACAGCATATTGTTGACAGAATACGGGTACTATCTGACGCTAGGAGAAGTCTGGAGCGGAGGGATAGGTGGGTCAAAAAAAAAGAACAGTTTTTCTCTGACCCACCTCGACTTTTCCAAGATCATCCGGTTACTGTTGACCATCCGCTCAAACCATAGGAGGTCGAAGTATTTTGGAGAGAAGCCTAACGGAGTCTAGAATCCACTTAGAGAAGGCTTAAAGAATATAAACGAGACATTTTTCTTAAAATGGTCAGGAAACACGAAGAAGTGGGCAAAGGCGCGTTTCTGTACAAAGCAGCGGAGGAGGCTGCTGAAACACTCGGCCTTGACCTCAATATCAGAAGTGAGCACAATGCATGAAATCTTATCCATCTCATGTACTCACTTCTGAAGGCCCGAATTGAGAAAGCACAGCAGAAAAACTTCCGCGAACAGCTCCTCGACAAGAAAATGCACGGCATTTTCCACATAAATGTGGAGGATCAGTCGATGTCGATGAGCTAACTTTTTGTTTCCTTAAATCACCCGGATTGAAGTCGGACACGGAGTTTCTCATTTTGACATGTCAGGACGGTGTCATTTCCACTCTAGCATACCGTCGCCACATTTTAAGCCGAGACATTCCCGATTACAGCTGCAGAGCGTGTCATGCACATCCCGAGCATTATGGACACATACTATCTAGCTGTCCAACTCACGCAGGAACGACCTACATCCAAAGGCACAATGCGGCACTAAGAGTGCTTTATTACTATATCTGTCACCTTTGCGGCATCAACCCTGATACCACTCCGCTAAACGCTCCTAGGGAAATAGAGCCAATTGTCGAAAATGAGAAATGCTGCATATACTTGAACTTCATATTCTCCACAATTGTTTCTGTCGCGCACTGGAGGCCTGAAATAGTTCTCCTTGATTTCGAAAAGCGAACTATGTTCGTTATCGAATTTTCGGCACTAGCTGACAAAAATATTATAGCCAAGGAGAATTAAAAGAAAGATGGTTATACCCGGAATATTCTGTCAAGCTAATAGCCCTGGTCATCAGAGCTCTTGAAGGTGCCAGGCTTTCACTGGTTAATAGCCTGAAAAGCATCCCTGCGTGTCAACAAAATGCTAAGACGCTTGCGGGGAAGATGCAGAAGGCGATCGTCGATGGGTCGTTCTGTGTCCTCAGGGTGCACGAAACTTTTGCCAGATCATCGTATTGATTCCGTCGCAGACTGTAACCACCTATTTCACGGTTATGATACGTAGTCACAGCTGAAATTTTGCCGCGATTTAGTTGGGAGCGGGTACAGTTTTTCATATTAGCACCCGCTCCCGGCGAAATCCCGCGGTTGTTCTTATGACAAAATTTTATTTATAGATATGTATATATATATATATATATATATATATATATATATATAATTGAGAAAAAAAGGGTCAAACAACCACCGCATGGTCCCACTGGGAGCAACTGCCATTTAAAATGACACCGGCTCCCAGTAGAACCGTGGTAAATCATACATATGGCCACGTCTCATGTCCATGAGATGGGTGGTCGCAGGGCACCATGAAATCACAACGACAGCTTTCTGCATCCATCTCGCAAATGCCTTGGCATATGTTTGGCACGCGGATATGGTTTTATGGTTACGGACCAGTGATAGTTTCGCACCTCCGAGAGCACCTATCACAAGGACAATTACTTGTACCGAATATTTTGGGTACAGTCGTTGTAGCTCTCTTTTAAGGTCTTGATACCTCTCCTCCTTTTCTTTCTCCTTGGCAGTGATATTGTAGTCGGACAGAGCCGAGAATCCGATCACGAATATGGTGCGCTTCTCGAAGTCTTGTAGAACAATGCCAGGCCTTAAGTGTGCAGCAGAGACTACTATCCGAAAATCGTAGTTCCAGAAAATTTGGTACTTCTTGTTTTGGACAGTTGACTCTATCTCCCTCGGATTAGTCAGCAGGGGATGGTCGCGGCCAACACCATAAGAGCGACAAAGATGGTAATAAAGCACTCCTGGGACCGCATTATGTCTATAGAGATACATTGTTCGCGCATGAATATGACAAGCGGATAGTATGTGTTCTAGGTACCGAGCGTCTGCATTACACGCTTTCCACCTATCGCTGGGAACTTTTTTACATATAATGCGGTCACCGTATACCAATGTGGAAATTACGCGGTCCTGCCATGCGAAAATGAAACTCTCTGCACCTGAAGTAAGCTCTGATGATCGGAGGAAAGCAAAAGTTTGCTCGTTGGACAAGGACTGTTTTTATACATTTCTATGAAAGTTTTCGTTAATTTTCTTGTCGAGTAGCTTTGTAAAGGAACGCTCCTTTGCCAAACATTTCGTGTTTCCTGACCATTTTCAGGAGAAGATCTCTGCCATTTGCAACGATGTAAGCTGTACTTACGTAGAACAATTCGATTATGAAGACATTGGAGATTCAGAAGTCCGCGTCCGCCTTGACGGCGTGAGATATATAATAGCGGAACGGACGAATTGATATGCAAGCTCTTATGCATATGCATGATCTTACGTGTAGCCATATCAAAGGTTTATTTATTTATTTATTTGAAAAATCGGAAAGACCAACAATTCAAAGAACCAATTATAGGGCTACAAAGATGTACATTATGTACAATAATATAGATGTCAGCACGCAGGCAGACTTTTACATCGTGTTTGTGTGTTCAAAAAGCTCATGCAAAACGTTCATAAATTTTCCCAAAGGCATATAAAATAAATCAAGATTCTTATTGATTAACATGAACTTGTTTGCGCAATTACACATATGTATAATCGGAGGGGCATTACTCTGAGAATTTGAGAAATAGAACATAGATGAGCTTCTAGAGTTAAACTGTGGTATATTTATCGGAATACATTCAAGTAATGATGGACTATCAATTAGTCCTCGGATAATGTTGAACAATTTTCAAGGGTTGTAAGCTCGTTCTTTGTCTATTGAACCACTCCAAACTAGTAGAGTAGAACCGGGAAGGCAAGCATGTTAGTCGCAGATACCTTGTTTCACGCTGACAGATTTGAGGACCAAATCCTTCAAAGAAGATGCTTGTATCTGCTTCAGAGAGACTTCTTCATTGATGTTACGTCCTGGATACGGCTTTGAGGCACGCCCAGGTGTGTATATGTCTCTCGAGTGTCGAAATTGACGATATTTAAAGCACTCTGAAGTTTGCTTTTACCAGAAGCATAGACCTTAAAGTAGTAGTATACCATTAAGCCATTTCCCTTTCAGGGTAGGCGTGAACACTACCCGATTCGGGTAGTGTTTCTAGGTGGATAGTTTCTTGTAGTAAATAACTACTACAAGTGTGGGCTCACCACACCTACGGTGGGCCAACAGCACGCAGTATTCTCGAATGGTCACCCATCCAAGTACTTACCGCGCCCAACGCTGCCTAACTTCAGTGATCTGACGAGAACTGGTTTTTTCAGCGTGGTATGGCCGTTGGCCATACCATCCATATAAGTATTATTAATAACTTTATAAATAAATTAAATAAAAATAAAATAAAATAAATTTTATAAATAATAAAAAATTAATAATAATAAAATAAAAAGGAGAAATAAAAAAAAAACACATAAGTCATCCATATAAAATACATGATGACCTTATGCTCGCGATGATTAGTTTCGCCGTAGAGGTATCCAGGAGAATTTCTTTGTGCGAGAAATAGAGGCAGAAGTGTGATTCAAAAAAGCAGAGGGCTTATGTTATCGCCCTGTAGGACGCCCCTCTGGAAGGTGATGTTATTCGTTGTCATCCGATAGTGTCTTTGCAGACACCTGTCAATTAGCAGGTTCTCTCAGCAGCCTGCTACATCTTTTTTCGAGCCACGTTGTTCGTACATCTCTCTCCACAGAGTCTCAATTCTTCGAACAATCCTGTTGTTTAGGACAGCTGTAAAGATCTTATACAGTGATCTTGAAACCATCTGATCTTGCAGCGGAAAAGTTCTTCGTACTAATTTGTCAATAAACAGTATGTTTTCGTTTACGTTAATAGAATTGCAATAATTGACAAACGTATTAATTCTTTCATAAATGTTTATATACGTTCTTAATATAATTACAAAAGTATAGGTGCGTTGCTTTTTTTCAAATAAGTTGTATTTATAAGAAAGTTAAGGTAGTATTATTCTTTTTTTCCGTTATCAAATATAAAAATACTTCATTTCTTTGTTAATTTGAAGAAGTCAATTGTGATAGTATTCTATAGAACGTCGATCTAACACTCTGCTGACAGCACTGTTCCAGAATAAATTCGGAACAATTATAATAGAACGCATGTGATTAGTTAATTCTAGAAAAAATATTTAATTTATTTCTAATTTTGAAGAAGTCAAATGTAATAGTATTCCATAGAAAGTCGATCTGACACTCTACTGGCAGCACCGGTGCAGAACAAAGTAGGAACAATTATAATAGAACGCACGTGATTAGTTAGTTCTAGAACAGTTTATGAGGAACTGTTCTGTAAGAGGTGCTAATTTTCGCTCTTTATATGTTCTAGATATAGAAGGCCCTTTTCGTGACTCGTGCACTGTTTTTAGACTCCTCCTGAAGATATTGCACTTATCACAAAAAGACCGTCTCCTACCACTTGATGCGAAATATACTATTTTGTACGCATTAGGCAGCAAATTGTGATTATTAGAGTTTGGAAAGTAATTTACAGCATGTTCGGATTAGAGTATATAGAATAATATCTAATTGTAAATTATTAAAAAGTTTTCCATTAAATATTGTCAAGTCATAAATACTAAAGGAGAATTTGTTACTTTTTGCCAATTATTACTAAAAACTGTTTCTGACGTAATTAGTGAAGGACTTATTATTTTTTCATTAGCAACTTTCACGTCAGTGGATATATTTCTTAAGACTATCGTCCCAAAAAATGGGTGACCTGAAAAAGGGGATGAATTAGTCGTCTCAAAATTCACGGACGGCTAGCAACATTTATGACAAATATTTGAGTCTTTTCGGAATTTCGGTACGACATGACACTTCGATTTAATAATGAACTGCTTAACGTATCTTGAATACCATTTTCATTCATTTCAAATTATTACCTCTTTTTTTAAAGTACTAGAACGAAGCATCTACTAATTTTATATATGAATATTTATTTATTGCTACTATTGAAAAATATTTTATCATAATTGACAATTAAGCGCGGTATTCGGTTCGAAGTCTCGAAGGACGATTCCAATGTTCAAGTTTAATTAAACACAGCTGTTTTGACACGGGAACAGATAGTTCCTGTGGTACACAATTCGAAGGCAGTTGATTTAACTGAAACATCTGCCGCCTGTGCATAATAAACTGCAGTACGTATGTCCTTGCCGCTTCGTATTTGATTTCAATTTTACTCATGTATACGCATCTGAATGCACATTTTGCTGGCGATTAATTTTCTAATGTGGCAAATTCAGTTCTGCACGAATTTTTTTGTTAAGGTGACATTTTTTTACATGTTAGTGAAATAATAAAATACTTGACTATTTGAATCACACAAAAATATTAATTTGCAAAGAAACCTAAACTGCTGCAATCAAGAACACTATATATATATATATATATATATAATTCAAAAAAAAGTTAAACAACCACCGCAGGGTCCCACTAAGAGCAACTTCCATCCAAAAAATGTCAATAGCCCCCAGTAACACCGCGGTAAATCACACCCACGGCCACGTCTCACAACCTTGAGATGGGTAGTCATAGGTAACGACGAAATCACAACGACAGGCCGGCGAAACCCTCGTGTGTCTTAATATATATATATATATATATATACACCAGAGTCTCACTATTTGAACGCGCGATCGCACGCGTTATATGAATTCCTAGAATTGCTGGTCCCCGCAGTTTCTCAGGGGGCAGGGCGAGAGACGGTCGCGACTCCGCCTCTGAAGGGAATCATGCACTAATACTCAGTCAACTAGATTGCGCAATATTATGGAAACGGTTCAGGCGGCCATGACTGTTTACTTTTCGCTGTACGCGCTATATGAACAAGGCTATTTTCAGGCAACCCCACAGTTTTTCATATTAGCACCCGCTCCCGGCGAAATCCCGCGGTTGTTCTTATGACAAAATTTTATTTATAGATATGTATATATATATATATATATATATATATATATATATATATA
>CAKNYM010040601.1:35895-64297 GCA_932195095.1 Andricus curvator
TACTACCGGTAAAGCCTTTAACAATTTTTTGATAAGACGCATTTTCGTTTTTATCAATCTAAAATGCTCTGAAAATTTCCATTTTCAGCCGAACAATGCAAGATATGAGAAAAAATGTATAAGAGGGTTTGCATCCTTTAGAACAGCCAACCAATTTTATTTAAAACATTCTTTGATATAACTCGTCGTTTAGGTTTTATCTGCCGAAAATACTATGAAAAAATTGGAAATTTTGATTTTAAGGTAAATGCAACCAGATACATAAAAAAAGCCTCAAAGAAGGATTGCAGCCATTTAAAAGAACTCAAAATAGGGGAGCGGCGGCGAATGCGGCGCACATAAAGAAAAATGCACGATTAAAATGCAAATATAAAGTAAAATATTGTAAAAAAATATATTTTGTTCAGGCCAATATCTTACCAATGCTCTATGCATGGAGATAATTTAATTGAAGTTCATTAAAACAGTTAATTAATGTGTTTTCCAAAAAGTGCATCTGCGCCAAGTTGTCCTACTTTGTTTGGTAATGTGGCGCGTTTCGATTTTAATTCATAATTATTGAATAAAAAACAAATTATGAAGAAAAATTAGTAAAATTTAATAAAAATAAGATAAATATATTTACGTTTGATATTATTAACATATTTGAGGGATTATGTCTGTCGAAATTTCAAGAAAAAATGTTTTTTAACAGTGCAGAATGTCTCACAATAATTTGATGGTTATGTCTGCTGAAACGTAAAATTTTTTTTTTTGTTAACAGTGCAGAATGACCCACCAATATCAAAAATAACATAATGAAGGATATATTTAAATAATTATCAATGGGGAAACTTTTGATACAATTCTTTATATTAAACTATAATATTAAGACAAGGTGCAACCCGAATGCGCCATATTAGTCGCATGTGAATAGTATTTAATAAAGATTTTTTACATAAAAGTTTCTCAATCTTACTTAAAATGTTAAACTTCAAAGTATTCAAGAAACTCGGAACAGTATATTTCCAAAAAATTGTATAAGTTTACACAAAACCTCTATAATTTTTTACTTGATACATTCTCATTGAGAAGGTATTGGTTTTATGTAAAAGTTGACTCAGTCGGTTTTCATCAAATATCCACGTTTTGAGACCCCCTGAGTCAGAAAAAACGATTTTTACGAAGGTGTCTGTCTGCCTGTAGTCTGTAGTCTGTAGGCACGCTAACTTTCGAGAAAATAAGCAGATTGGATTGCTGTTTGGCACACTTTTTTAAGGCCTAAAAAGAAAGAACAAGTTCGTTAACCAGCTAGTTTGGATCAAAATTGAAAAAGTTAGAGCATTTTTAAAATTTTTAAGACCAGTTTGTTCAATATTTAAAAATTCTATGTAAGGTTGTTCATAGTACTCGGAAACTCGAACAATTTACCTCATAGACATTTTTCGATAAAAATAAAATTATCAGATTTATAGCATTTTCAAAATCCAAAAAAACAAGCGAAAATGAACATTTTAAGCGGAACAACGCACGATATGAAAAAAAGTCAGGAAAATAAAATCGTTATTTTTGAAAGTCCAAACTATGCAAGATACAAAAAGAGATAACAAGACAAAAATTGTGCACCCAAAAAAGATCTACAAATTTATAATTAATTAATTTTCAATAGGACGCTCAGTTTTTCTTATATTCGTAAAAAATAACATTGAAAATAAACAAATTTAATTTTTGCACAAACGACACTAGCTATGAAAAAAATTAATAGGCGAAAGTTGTTTACTTAAAGAGGATCTACGATTTCGTTGTTTTTAATTTTTTGAGAGGGCGAGTATATTTTTTTTCAATCGTAAAAAATAAGAATAAAAAAATTAAGTTTTTGGAAAAACGACACGTGTTGCAATAAAATGTATAATAAAAAGCTTTTTGTATAGGATGTGCACTTTTGTTTCAATTATAAAAACAAGACAATGAAAATACGTATGTTTCATTACCAATACATATTATCAATTGTGATAACATAAATTTATTGAAATGATAGATATTTCAGGGTAGTTAAGAATAAAAATTAGTACAAAATGAGGAGCAAATATTGAAGTAATCATGAAAAATAAAATTTATACATTATTTTGCAATATCTGAATAAGCAGCACCAGCTTGAGATACAGAAATAAATGTAATATACCTTTAATATAATAGTGTTGAACATAATGTGAAAAGTTTTGCATTTCGGACAAAATCGAGTGCAAAGCACGAGACACGCGATGAGAATGTGTTCGTTAAAGCTTTAACAAAAGAGAATACACAATCACCAAATTACAGCTGTCGATGATTTGACCTTTAATTTTAAAAGGTATGTGCGCAAATGTGGCGGAAATACAAAGACCGAGCGCGTAGCGCGAGGTAAATACATTATCAAGCGCGAAGCGCGAGATAAATATATTATCGAGCGCGAAGCGCGAGAACCAACAGTCGCGCGGCCTAGGCGCGCTCAAATTTTCGAGCGAAGCAAACCTGATAATACAAGCGAAACAACCGAAACTAACTTTTCGTCACAAAAATCAGGCAATTAATTTAATTATACCAATTTTTTTAATGATGTAACGTTGAAAACATATATACACGTAATGAAACTACCTTCGCAAGCAGAAAATGCTTTAATATTCGAAAACTCGAACGCGCCACATTAGCCGCCGCGCCGCATTCGCCGCCGCTTCCCCAGGACTCGCTGTTTGGGATTTATCGAATGAAAGTGATATTTTAATCGAAAATTTTTATTTTTGTGACAAACAACACCAGATACGCAAAACGCTCCAAGGGTGGATTATAGCTTTTCAAAAGTTCTACAAAAATGTCCATGTTCGACTTCTCGAACCGAAGTATAAATATTAATAATCAAATAATAACATTTTCACATTCTTATCAATGAGAAGGTATTGGTTTTATGTGAAAAATGGCTTTCGCGGATTCCATCAAATGTCGACGTTTCAAGGCCTCATGAGTAAAGAATATAGTTTTTACTCCGATGTCTGTCTGTTGTCGTTGTCATCGTTGTCTGTATAGACGATAACTTTCGACAGAATTGTCGGGTTGGATTGTGCTTCGGCACATTGTATAAGGGTATGAAAAGAAAGGACAAGTTCGTTAGCCAGCTATTTTGGATAAAAATTCAAAAAGTTAGAGCACTTTCAAAATTTTTGCGACCTTTTTTTCAAGATTTAAAAATTCTATGTACGGCTATTCGTAGTACTCGAAAATTCAAACAATTTATACTCACGACTTTTCTAGCTAAAAAAAATTATCACAGTTATAGCATTTGCAAAATTGAAAGAAACAACGATCCTGTAAATTTGAAGCCAAACAAAGCATGATATGAAAAAAGTCAGGAGAAGAAAAGAGTTGGTTTTTGTAAGATTATCATAGAAACTTTTTGAATTTTCTTGAAAAATCGAACATTCAAATTTTGATCACACAAAAAATAACGAAAAAAAACAAAATTCCATTTTTCGGTCAAACTATGCAAGATACGAAGAAATATGAAAGAACAAAAATTATGCACTCAAAAAAAATATAAATTTGTTATTAATCATTTTCGGATGGAACGCGTAGTTTTTGTACTAATCGTAAGAAATAACATTAAATATAAAATAATGTTTTTTTTAAAAAACGACACAAGGTACAAAAAAAATTACTAGACAAAAGTTGTTCACCCAAAAAGGATCTACAAATTTGTTATCAATCATTTTTAGACAGGAAGAGTAGATTTTCATTTAATCTTAAAAACTAAGATTAAAAGTGAAAAAATTAAATTTTTGGAAAAACGACACAAGAGATGAAAAAAAAAAGACAAATGTTGTTCAACGAAAAAAGATCCACAAATTTGTTATAAAGTTTTGCTATAAAAATACATAGAAATGAAAAAATTAACTTTTTGTAAAAACGACACAAGCTACAATAACATTTTCTTCAACAAAATTTGCCGCCGAAATTATATATAATTTAAAACAAAAGTTAAAGAACCACCGTAGGGTCCCACTAAGAGCAACTGCTATCCAAAATATGTCAATAGCCCCCAGTAGCACCGCGGTAAATCACGCTTATGGCCACGTCTCAGAACTGTGAGATGGGTGGTCATAGGCAGCGACGAAATCACAACGACAGGCCGGCGAAACCCTCGTGTGTCTTGAAGACACGAAGCGACCCAAGGATGACAGCTTCTGGATCCATCTCGCAAGTGCCTTGGCATATTTTTGGCACGCGTGTATGGTTTTATGGTTACGAACCAGTGATAGTTTCGCACCTCCGAGAGCACCTATCACAAGGACAATTTCTTGTACCGAATATTTTGGGTACAGTCGTTGTAGCTCTCTTTTAAGGTCTTGATACCTCTCCTCCTTTTCTTTCTCCTTTGCATTGATATTATATTCGGACGGAGCCGAGCATTCGATCACGAATATACTCCGTTTCTCGAAGTCTTGGAGAACAATGTCAGGCCTCGAGTGTGCAACGGAGACTGCTGCCCGAAAATCGTAGTTCCAGAAAATTTGGCACTTCTCGTTTCGGACAATCGACTCTATTTCCCTTGGAGCGTTCGGCAGGGCAGGGTCACGGCCAACACCGTAAGAGCGACTAAGATGATAATAAAGCACTCTTAGGGCCGCATTATGTCTGTAGATATACGTCGTTCCCGCGTGAGTCGGACACCCTGATAGTATGTGTTTTAGGTACTCAGCGTGTGCATGACACGCTCTGCACCTATCACTGGGAACTTCTTGACATAAAATGCGCTCACGGTATGCTAAGGTGGAAATGACACTGTCCTGGCATGCGAAAATAAAACCCTTTCTACCTGAATTAAGCCCTGATGATTTGAGGAAAGCAAAAGTTTGCTCCTTCGACAAGGACTGTTTTTCTACATTTCTGTGAAAGTTTACGTGCATTTTCTTGTCGAGTAGCTCTTGGTGAAAATTTTCGGCCTCTGCTTTCTTCACTTTGCTTTTTAGAAGTGAAGCATCTAGATGAAGTAATGCACTTTCCTCACTTCTGATGTTAAAATTCAGGCCAAGGGTCTCGGCCGCTTGCTCCGCGGCTTTGTAAAGGAACGCTCCTTCGCCAATCATCTCGTAGTTCCTGACCATCTTTAGGAGAGGATCTCTGCCATTCGCAAAGATGTAAGCTGTACTTAGAACAATCCGGTTATGAAGACACTGGAGATTCAGAAGTCCGCGTCCGCCTTGACGGCGCGAAATATATAATCGCGACACTGACGAATGGATATTCAAGCTTTTATGCATATGCATGATCTTACGTGTAATGACGTGAAGGGCCTTAAGCCCGTTCTTCGTCCATTGAACTACCCCAAACGAGTAGAGTAGAACCGGGACGGCAAGCATGTTAGTCGCAGATACCTTGTTCAACGCCGGCAGATTGGAAGACCAAATCTATCGAAGAAGATGCTTGTATCTGCTTCGGAGAGACTCCTTCACTGATGTTACGTCCTGAATGCGGTTTTGAGGCACGCCCAGGTATGTATAGGTCTCTCCAGTATTAAGATGTCTGATAACACTTATATCCATATGCTCAGGGTCCTTGGGAACGCCAGTAATCTTTCCTTTCTTCAGATGAATTTTTGCACACTTGTCCAAGCCAAAGTCCATCCCAATCTCTCCTGTGTAGTTCTTGACAATATTTATAGCAGTTTGAAGTTTGCTTTTACCAGAGGCATAGATCTTCAGGTCATCCATATAAAATACATGAGTGACCTTATGCTCGCGCTGATTAGTGTCGCCACAGAGGTATCCAGGAGAATTTCGAAGTGCGAGAGATAGAGGCAGAAGTGTGATGCAAAAAAGCAAAGGGCTCATGGTATCACCTTAAAAGACGCCCCTCTGGAAGGTGACGTTGTTCGTTGTCACACGATAATATCTATATGAGATATTAAATCTAGTTTTCCAAAGAGGCATCAATCTCTCTATGCATCTCACTATGTGTGGATGTACCTTCAAGCTTTCCAACTGACAGATGATAAGTCTATTTCTATATAAGTCTGTCTTTCCGGCAGTCAATCCAGGCCATTGACAAGACGCGCTGATGGGCTGCAGCGCCTTTACAGACACACCTGTCAATTAGCAGGTTCTCTCGACAGCCTGCCACACCTTTTTTCGAGCCACGTTCTTCGTACATTTCTCACCATATAGGCTCAATTCGTCGAACAATCCTGTTGTTGAGGACAGCTGTAAAGATCTTATACAACGTGTTCAAACAAGTTATTGGCCTGTAATTCTCTGGGTTGGACAAGTTGCCTTTTTTTGGCAAGAGTATAGTGCGTCCTAACACCAGCCACTGCGGAATGGGCGTCTCCGATTTTAAATATGAAGTGAATATGCGGGCGCAATGTTGGTGTGTAAAAGTAAACTTCTTCCACCACAAGTTCTTGATACAATCTGGTCCAGCAGCGGAAAAGTTCTTCGTGCCTCTAAGTGCTTTTTTCACCTCTTCGGCAGAGATTGATGGACATTCCTTCTCAGATTTTATGAGGTTGTCGCAAAACTCCTTGAAGCGGATGATATTGTCAGTATCTTCTTTCAACTCTAGTGTTTTCGGGATCTTGTACACCTCTCTCCAAAAAAGTCTCTACCTCCTTGGGCTTGGGTGGATTTTTTTACAGAAACAGGTAGATCGCTGAAGAGGCGCGATGGGTCAGCGAGAAACTGTTGATTCTCCCTGATCCATCTCTCCCACTTCTGTATTCTCCTTCTTGCGTCAGATAACAGCTGTATATTTTCAACAATATGCTGCTTGATTGTCAGCAGCTTTGACTTGTTTAGTGTGTGATTCAAGATCCTTAGTTCTTGGGCGAACTTTCGAACCCTTTCCGTAAACGGTCTACCAGATGTTATGTAGTCAATCACACATTGAACACGAGACGCATTCTGTCTTGCCCATCCAATCTTCTTGTTCACTTGATGCAAGCGTCTTTTGATCCATCGTCGGTTTCAGCCTTCGATTTGAATCAGCCAAACCTCTCGCAGCACCATAAACTGAGCAACTGATGGTCCAGAGTTCGGACTCTTGCGAGATATCCCCACGAAGGAAGGCATCCATTTCAGCCAGATCTTGGGGCTTAGGAGGAACTTGCATGTTAATGTTCCTTCTTGTAATGAAATTGCGATCATCTCTCAGAAGGTGCCTCCTTTCTGCGGTTGGTCTCAATGTCGCTTCCTCATCTTCGTCTGCAGCTTGATAAAGCAGCGGTTGGGGAAGCGCTTCGCGTACATATCCATTTTTCCGGAGGTTGACGGCTTGATTTCGCAAAGACTGATGCGAAACGTGCTGAAGCTCTGGGTGTTTCTGGCACCACAAAGTGTGCATACGCGCGATAAAGCCTCCGCGAACAGGGATAATGTTGGCATCGTAGCAGTCTAGCACGCGTTCGATTGTCTTGAACCGCATCTACAACATTTTGGTGTTTTGGTCGTTTCATTGTTGTTCCCACGAGCAGCTAGGGAAAGGGTTAGTCCATCCTTGTAGAGCCCCGCGTGCAAGGATAAGGCTGATACTCTGAGAGGTCGCCCGGTATCCCAGAGTCACCGTTTGAGACACCTAACCCAGGTGCCATTCAGCTTTCGGCACGGTTGTTACGCCTTCGCTTAGGAGTTATTCCTTCGGGACCATCCGTGGACAATTGTCCGCGACTGCTTATTAATTATTGTAACCATATTCAGCAGAAACCCTTGGTACAGGGACCCTCTATCCGCGACCCAAGGACGCGTTCGGTGGCTTTGTCATAGGCCCTTCGGTTTTATTCCAAAGGAATCGAAACCGAAAACCGAAAAAAAAAAAATATATATATATATACATATACTGCCGTACCACACACTTCGATCGCAGTTTTAACAATGATATCCCGTAACAAAGTCCACGCGCCCTATATATCTTTATTGGTTCTAAGCGCCTCCCAAGTTGCCTCATCTATGCCTTCGTTCATCTTATTCTGAAAATCTATTGGCACTTCCGGTTTCTGATATTATTTCAATAAATGTATAATTATTATTAAAATTCATAATATGCTTTGGTATTGACACATACGTATTTTCATTTTTGTGTTTTATAATATAAAAAGTGCGCTTTCTATAAAAAAAATTGTTATTAAACATTTTATTGCAACTTGTGTCGTTTTTCCATAAATTTAATTTGTCTATTTTAAATGTTATTTTCTACTTTTTAAACCGGCGACGGGCCGATAGAACGTCATAGATCGACAATGTTGACACATTTGTACTGAATGAATTATTAATGATGGAATTTTTTAAATATGCCACCTTAAAGAACAAGTTCGAATCTACGTAAAACATTAAAAATCAGAAAATCGATTTTTGGCCGCTTAGGGGTCTTTCTTCAGATCGCGTCAGACACACACACACATATATATATATGTATATAGTATATATTTATTTATTCGGTATTCGGTTTTGATTCCTTGAGAATCGAACCGAAGGGCCTATGACAAAGCCACCGGACGCGTCCTCGGGTGGCGGATAGAGGGTCCCTGTACCAAGGGTTTCTGCTGAATATGGTTACAATAATTAATAAGCAGTCGCGGACAATTGTCCAGGGATGGTCCCGAAGGAATAACTCCTAAGCGAAGGCGTAACAACCGTGTCGAAAGCTGAATGGCACCTGGGTGAGGTATCTCAATCGGTGATCCTGGGATACCGGGCGACCTCTCAGAGTATCAGCCTTACAGCACGCGGGGCTCTACAAGGATGGACGAATCCTTTTCCCTAGCTGCTCGTGGGAACAACAGTGACAACACCAAACATAGTTGTAGGAAGTGCGGTTCAAAACAATCGAACGCGCAGGGCTCCCGACAGTGGGTCGGACAACAATGCCGACTACCCTAGAGTTGGGGGAGCCAATAAAGACGGAGTCAATGCGATTGACCAGCAGAATCTCATTACTTTTCAGTGGACGGATCGACTCAGGGATGATCTGCTGGAGTGCTATGATACCAGTATGGGCCCTGAACGAAAAGGTTACATGGCGCGACTGCATGCTCTGTGGTGCGAGAAACACCCAGAGTTCTCGGATGTTACGAAAAACGACTGCGAAACCGTGCCGAGGATCTCCGGAAAAGGGGTTATATAAGCGAAGCGCCTACACAACCGCAGCCAGATCAAGCCGGCAACAGAGAAAGAGAGGCGACACTGAGACCAACCTCGAACAGGCATCCAATAGAGGAAGAACGATGCTTCAAGGCCCGGAGAAACATCAACATTCAGGTTTGTCCCAAGCCCAAAGATCTGACTGAACTGGATGATGAGCTTCCTGGAGACTTTTCCGAAGAATCCGACCTCTGGACTATCAATTGTAGTGTGTACAATGCAGCGAGAACTTTGGCAGATGCAAACCGTAAAACAAAACCAACGGTTCATCATAAGACCAAAAGACGAATGCATCAACTTAGCACAAAGATAGGCTGGGCAAGACAGCACACGCGTCCCGCATTCAGTGTGTGATTGACTACATAGCATCTGGCAGGATTTTCACTGCCAAGGTTCGACAGTTCATGCGCGAACTGCGGATCCGTTATCAGACAATCAACAAGACAAAGCTACTGACCATCAGGCAGCATATTTTTGACAGAATACGAGTACTATCTAACGCTAGGAGAAGTCTAGAGCGGAGAGAGAGGTGGGTCAGAGAAAATCAACAGTTTTTGTCAGATCCATCTCGACTCTTCAAAGACCCTCCAGTTACTGTCGACCATCTGCCCAAACCAGAGGAGCTCGAAGCATTTTGGAGAGAAGTCTACGAGGTCCAACATCCACTTGAAGAAGGCTCAAAGAACATAAATAGCTTCAAGGAGCTGTGTAATGCCCTCATAACAGCTGAGGAGGAATGCCCACCTATCACTACCGAGGAGGTGAAAAACGTATTGAGAGGCATGAAGAACTATTCTGCTCCGGGACCAGATGGTATCAAGACCTTCTGGTGGAAGAAGTTTCCTTCAACCCACCAGCATCTGGCCCGAATTTTCACCTCATATCTAAAATCGGAAGAGCCTATTCCGGGGTGGTTGGTGGAAGGGCGCACAGTGCTCCTGCCGAAGACGGGCAACTTAGCTGACCCGAAGAATTACAGGCCAATAACTTGTCTGAACACACTGTATACGATCTTCACAGCTATCCTAAAGGATAGGATTGTTCGGACAATTGAACCTGTGTGGCGAGAGATTTATGAACAACGTGGCTCAAAGAAAGGCATAGCAGGATGTCGGGAGAACTTGCTCATCGATAGGTGTGTCTGTAAAGACGCAGCATCCTATCAGCGACTTCTATTGATCGCCTGGATTGATTACCGGAAAGCTTTCGATTCAACCTCACATAGGCTTATCATCTGTATGTTGGAAAGCCTAAAGGTTCATCCACACATCGTGAGGTGCATAGAGACATTAATGCCGCTTTGGAAAACCAGATCTATTATCTCATCTGGAAAACATCGTGTGATCACTAACAGTATCACCTTTCAGAGAGGTGTGTTTCAGGGTGACACCATGAGCCCTCTCCTCTTTTGCCTCACATTATTGCCACTATCTCTCGCACTTCGCCATTCCGTAGGGTATCTCTGCGGCAAACCTGGAAACCGAAAGCATAACGTCACTCATGTATTTCACATGGATGATCTTAAGATCTATGCTGGGAATCAAGAGAAACTGCATCTAGTTCTAAAAATTGTCAAAGAGTACACTCAAGAGATTGGAATGGAGTTCGGGTTAGAGAAATACGCCAAGGTTAATTTGAAGAAAGGAAAACTTAATGGCATCCCCGAAAATGCTGAGCTCGTTGACAGAAGCGCTATACGACACCTTTGGACATGACATCTATAAAGGAGACTCTCCGATGCAGATACAAACGTCTCATTCGAAGGATATGGCCTTCTGAATTGGCGGCGAGGAACAAAGTATCTGCAACGAACATGCTTGCCGTCCTCGTAGTACTCTATTCATTTGGATTAGTTCCATGGACGAAGGACGAGCTCAGATCCCTCGATATCGAGTCCCGAAAGGTTATGCACATGAACAAAAGCATGCGCCTTAATTCTTCTGTTCCACGACTTTACATCTCAGGCCGTCAAGGTGGTCGCGAAATACTGAATCTTGAATGTCTTCACAACAGGATTATTCTGAGTACAGAACATAGGGTCGCAAATGGACAAGACCCTCTTCTTAAAATGGTCAGGAAACATGAAGAAGTGGGCAAAGGGGCGTTTCTGTACAAAGCAGCGAAGGAGGCTGCTGAAACACTCGGCCTTGACTTCAATATTAGGGGTGAGCAAAATGCATCAAATCTTATCCATCTTGAATACTCACTCCTAAAGGCCCGGATTAAGAAAGCACAGGAGAAAAACTTCCAGGAACAGCTCCTCGACAAGAGGATGCACGGAATCTTCCACAGAAATGTGGAAGATCAGTCGATGTCGTATGAGCTAACGTTTTCTTTCCTTAGATCAGCCGGATTGAAGTCGGGCACGGAGGGCTTCATTTTGGCATGTCAAGACGGTGTCATTTCCACTTTAGCATACCGTAGCCACATTTTGAGCCAAGACTTTTCCGGTGATAGCTACAGAGCGTGTCATGCACACTCCGAGCATCTAGGACACATACTATCTAGTTGTCCTACTCATGCGGGAACGACCTACATCCAAAGGCACAATGCGGCACTAAGAGTGCTTTATTACCATCTCTGTCACTCTTATGCCCAAATACCTCTCCGCTAAACGCTCCTGGAGAAATAGAGTCAATTGTCGAAAATGAGAAGTGCCGCATATACTGGAACTTCATGTTCTCGACAATTGTTTCTGTTGCGCACTCGAGGCCTGACATAGTTCTCCTTGACTTCGAGAAACGAACCATATTCGTTATCGAATTTTCGGCACCAGCTGACAAAAACGTCACAGCCAAGGTGAAAGAAAAGAAAGAGAGGTATAAACATCTTATAAGGGAGTTGCGACGGTTATACCCGGAATATTCTGTTAAGATAGTCGGCTTGATCATCGGCGCTCTTGGCGGTGCCAAGATTTCACTGATTAATAGCCTGAAAAGCATCCCTGCGTGTCAACAAAATGCTGATACACTTGCGGGGAAAATGCAGAAGGCGGTCGTCCTTGGGTCGATCCGTGTCCTCAGGGTGCACGAGACTTTTACCGAATCATCGTATTGAGTTCGTCGCAGACTGTAACCACCTATCTCACGGTCGTGAGACGTGGTTACATCTGAAATTTTACCGCGATTTCTCTGGAAGCGGGTGCAATTTTTCAGATTAGCACCCGCTCCCGGCGAAATCCTGCTGTTGTCCTTATGACAAACTTTTAACTATATGTAAATATCAATCGCTAAACAAAAACAAAGTACTTTTTATTACTGCCAATATTAGCTGATTTTCATGAATCTTTTTTCACTTTCTTGTAATTATATAAATAAATTGATTCTGCTAATTAAAATTTAATTAATCTATGATTTCATAATGTCAGTTTCTCTAACCGGCCATATTCTCATAACAATGCAAGGGTTCATTCGTTCCGGGTAATTCGACTCGCTGCACAAATGCATGGACAGCTAACAATGAGCGTCGCTATCTTAATATTCTAAGTGGTAAGAAAAAATAAAAACCAATAACATTTTTTCTAAACAATGTTACAATTTCAATGTATTTTTTTCTGCAGAGTTAAAGCCGCGCGTCAAAGAAGGAGCTAACAAGTATTTGAATTAGTCACTAGAAGTGCACAGAATTCCATTATATTCAGGCATATGTAGGTGACTTATTAAACTTTAAGTTAGAAATTTCTGTGACGCACAGTTATATTGAAGTTGTTAAATTTCTTGGCAATAACAACAAATCCACAAAACATGCAGGGCGGACGGGTTCGATACTTTAGTAGGATTTTTATATAAACAATAATTTAAAACAATAATTCTACTAGCAATTTGCTCTAGAAAACGCCCATTTTTTTACATATTACAAGTGCAGTGTTACGTCTTGAAAATACAAAATTTGGCTGGTTAATATGTAATTAAAAAAGATTCCTCATTTGAGAACGAATTCCAGGACCGATTTTGACCAAATAGTTCTTGGATGCCAATTTGGCCCCAATTGGGCGTCCTACTTTAGAAAAATGTAATTAATCAATAAAATATATTGCTTCTATATTAGGATAGATGCACTCCGACCATATAAACATGCAATTTTTATTTGCCGCTCCAAATTATAAATTATTAAAACTTACATTATAGCCAACAGCCATACCACGCTGAAAACCCCAGTTCTAGTCAGATCACTGAAGTTAAGCAGCGTCAGACGCGGTTAGTACTTGGATGGGTGACCATTCGAGAATACTGAGTGCTGTTGGCACATCGTGGGTGTGGTGAGCCCACACTTGTAGTTATTTACTACAAGAAACTATCCACCTAGAAACACTACCCGAATCGGGTAGTGTCACGCCTACCCTGAAAGGGAAATGGCTTAATGGTTTACTACATAATAAAAGAATCTATATACGGACACTTTGTTAGGGCTTAGATTGACTTTGCCCGAGGTTGACACTACACAATGTGATCGGAAGCAAAATGAATTCTTAAGAGATCGGTGAAAGCCAATTTTCAAAAAAAGTTGATAAACAAAAAATTCTATTGGTTTAACAAAATATGACTCTGGTTTAACAAAACGTATTATTATGGAAACCAAAATCTGGTAGAACCATGAAAAAAATGTATTGCATAGATACCAATGAAATTATTTTGTTATACGAATAAAAGATTTTTCTTACTGTATTAAATCTATGACCTCTGTTTAGACTTTTATACATTTTGCAATTACCTGCGCTTTTTCATGGTCTTATGTTGACCAATCAGAACATGAGATGAAACAATGCCAGCGCCCTTAGTCGTTCGTGGTTCCTATTGCTCAGTGTTGCTTTGGAGGACACGATATGGAATAACCGCGTCAATCGCGCAAATGGAATGTAAAGATGCAAGTGAATAATAGTGCTTCTTTATAAAGACCCTTAAACTCATCTTTTTATAATACCAGAATAATACTTTCAAGATATGTTTTTCAAAAAAGCAGTTTGACGTAAAAATATCAGCTTCTGCCTTTGTAAACAAAATCAAGTAAGTACTCTTCATTAAAATAAAATTTATATGTTCAGCACATACGCAAGGTGCCTTATTAATATATATTAATGAAAAATTCTCTGTTCAAGTTATTTAGGCATTATTGATATTGACCAACTGGATCGCCTAATTAGGCATAATAAAACTTACCGTTAAAATCCAGACAGGAGCATAATCTGGGAGTAATTGGGACCTAGTTTGGCCCCAATCATCTTTTCCACACGGGGATGAGGATAACTGTAAAATATTGAGATATAATTATATAAATTAACTAAAATCAAATTAGAATGCAAGTGATTAAAATTCATACTAAATTTATTTAAAATAAAGAAATTAAAGATTTAAAGGAAGGAAGAAAATTGGAATTGAGAAAGGACTATGTTCTCGGCTTGCTTAATTTCATTTGACTCAATTTAGCATTAGTACAGAAACTGATCAGGAATTCGAACTGCTCGTCTGCCAAGTTTCTTCCCGGTTCGAGACTCGGGCCAGGCTGGAGACACCTAGCCTGGGTCTAGCTTGAATTTTGCAATGGCTCTAGCTTGGGCCCAGCTAGTGTCGAAGTTTCTAAAATGTATGACAGATGGCGTAGTATTATTCTCTTTATTTACTTATTACTTACAAGTTTCAAGTGTAAAACTTTACAAAGTGGCAAATTTTGTAAAAATTAAAATTCTTCAAGTCTCTTGGAAGGAAATTTTGAGTGATGGTTTGAGGCAAATAAAGAAAATATAAGTCATCTTTAAAATTAAATCTATAAAAATGCCTAAAATAAAAAGCCCTCTAAGAGTCCGGAGGCATCGAGCAATCGACAGTATCCCATATTTACGCGGTGAAAGTGCAAGTAAGTACTTATATTAATTATAAATAATATTTTCACATCAAGATTGAACGCCACTTCTAACCTCAAACTGAGAAAACTTTTTTTCGAATTTAAAAGTGTAAATATGTTGTTAATTTATGTAATGATGTTTAAAACTTTGAATTTTAATTAAAATATGACGGACGTAAATTAAAAAAATATTGTATATAGGAGATAATGATGCAGATGATGAGGAAGAATCAGAACCCTGCGAGATAATCAATGAAATACCACAAGTTGGTAATTTGAACCACAATTTGAAAAAATAATAAATAAGTTAATTTATTTGTCAACTTTAAATTTGAATAAAAAATATTTCTGCTTAATTTATACTTTTAATTATGAAAATAGAAAATGGAAAGGAATCAATAATAAACTAGGATCAAGCCTGGGCCAAGCTGGGCGATCAAGCCTGGCAATATAACCGGGCCCTGGCCAAATTTGGGGTTTCATTCGAGTTTGTCCCTGGCTAGATCACCAGGTAGGTCAGGGCCTAGTTTTACCAAGCCTGGGCCCTGTTTGGGCCATGACCACATTTCTGTGCGGGTGTACGCAAATACAATTTATAAACCACCAGTATTAGTTGACTGTACGCTAGATAAAGTTTTTCATAAAAAGGTAATGTTTTCTGCAAAAATGTTCTTTTCAAGACAAATAAAAATCCACTTGAACTTACATGCAAGAGGATATTCTATTTGTGTCATGTAACATCCAATTGACACAAGAGGATTTTTCTGAGTGTTCAAATTGCATGGTTAGTCTTCCGTATTTTATTACTGCAGAGTTTCGATTATTAGTGATTTAAAAAAAAAATATGCATGAATATGTGCGTTTTAATAAGTAGACAGTCTTTTTTACAATCCATAATATAAATTATAGATATGCATAAATTTATCGATCAATAATAACATAAGAATAATCATTATTTTGATATTAGATTGTGTGACAGTTCTGGAATATTTACCTGCAAAAAAGAATTAATTGTAATCAATTGACTGCAATTGCGGAATATCGTCAATCGACAATTATGGTGAAACGCGATGCAGTAGAACTAGTACACCGTTCTATTGCAGTCTATTGTTTCTTGAAGCTCTATTGTTTCTTTCGAATTTTTATGAAAGACATTTTTCATTCTCTACAATACTAAATATTTGGTATAATAACAGTAGTGCTGCTTTATTTTTCTAATGCATTTTGGCCTGCTAAACTTGAAAATCGCACTGAAAAAATTTGTTATGGCTTGGTTTTCGAAATATGAATTCAAACAAAAATTTGTTTGAGGGTAGCTTTACTCTGTGAAACATATCTAAAGTTAGAACTCCATAAGTGGGCCTCACTTTAAATTTTAATAAGAATTTAAATTTTCCAGATATAAGAGTAATATTTTTGATTATGAGAGAGCGAATAAGAACATATCGATTGGTGTAAAAACCTGAAAATTGATTTTTTCCGCATTAGGACCCTTTCTTCGCGGACGGTCCCATGTTGGCGATTCTCTATATACAGGGCATTTCTGTGTCTCGAACAAGTAGTTACAATATTAATCGATTTATCTTTATAAAACACAGTACTTATTCGTCTAAACTTCGAAGAAAAAAATTAAAAACATTCTTTGCAATGTAAAAAACTTAAACGGAAAGGTGTCGTATTTTTATTAGTATCGAATACCGTAACTGATAAGAACTTTAATATTTCATAATAAAATTAATAAATGCATGATGATTACTTAGAGATGACACCAAAGGAGTCTTTGTCACAAGAATTTATTGATTCATTTTGTTTTCAAAGTATAAAAAGTAACTTTGTATCATTTTCGAATTGCATTTTGTTGCTTTACTCACAATCAGCGTAAATTTGACAAAAAAATCGAAAATCGAAAACGTCACCATGAGCCACAAGTCCTTTCAGTAATATTGAAGCTTAAATTCTTCTACGAACCCTTTCTTTAGAGCCAAGGAATATAATTTGTATGCAAAGAAACAAATTTGAAACATTTTTGCAAAAAAGTTTCTTTTGTCAAAATACCCTGTATGTGGAAAATCACCCATATAAGAAAGTGATACTTTCAAAGTAGGCAGAATGTTTAGTTATGATCAAGGTTTTATTGTATTATTGTGCAACGAAAACAGCAATTTTATCACGCGCCTCTTCCTCATGATCAACATGTAGTTCTTCTACTTCCTGTCAATATTATCACAATTTTTTCAAAGTTTTAAAACAACTAAGTATCGAGTGGTAATGATTCATACTTCAGACGGTCTCTTCCACGAAGGAAATTCATATTCTTTTATTTTGTTTCGAAAGAACCACGTTATGTTTAAGTGTTTAAGATTTCTTCTAGAAAAAAATAATTCTATAACAGAGCAAAGAAAACAGGCAGGCTACATCGACATATAAATCATTATCATACAATTCAACAAATTCTATAATCATATTCTTTCATGAAATATTATTTTCAATCGTAAGTATATACCCTGTAAAAAAATTGGTTTAATTATACATCGTGCAACTTTGGAAATTATTCGATCTGCGTGTAACGATGTAAATTTGAATACTTTTGTGAAAAAAATGCAGGACATAAATTGGCAGGGACACATTTCAATGTTGTGGTCATGTTTCTTATGGTTCGAAATTTGTAAACACTCTAGCAGGATACATGTAGCGCAAATTACTGTTTTAAGATATCGTTCTCAATGAAACAAGCCTTTTTTTATTCCCATAGAACCTGTCATTATAAGAGCAAGATTAGAGGCTCTGGAACGTAATTTTATGACAATGCTAACCATCTGACAAATTATGCTAGAGACTGCAACTTGACTAAAGTAAATGTATTTCATAAGCTCATTAAAATTTATTCGCTTACATATATTTACCATATGCCACGTGAATCGAATAATTTTCATGGTCGCACATAGTAATCCTACATCAGACTGTTATTTCAAACTGTTCCGTCGGGTGAAATTGGATTAGATCGTGAATTTCTGTGCGACATTGGTAAATTTACCCGGTTGTACATTGTGATTTAAAAATACACTGCGCGCAAAATTACAACTGATTGTGAACATAGCCAAAGGTTTTTTACAGTGCATAATAGAGCTTATTTGAGAGACGCTAATACGCAATAAAGATATAGAGAACGCATGGAGATTGGACACCGTTACAGGAAATCGTTGTCAGGAGTACAACTGAAGTGTGTGGTACTGCCGTTGTAGGAAAAATGTCTGGTGATGCTTGGTGTAGTTTTGCATTTGAGCGGTAAATACGAGCAATGAACAACAAAGAGAAAAGCTCTTGTCTTTTTTTATGAAATCTCATCTCGTCTCATATAAGCGAGCTTCTCGGAAGATATTTGCATTATATTATATAATTCTTTTATTAATAATTTAAATTCATAAATATCCTTTCCAATAGTATAATCCTCTTTGTCTTTTATCTCGTAAATTTATTTTTTGTATGGTCTCTTTGTTACGCCAACGGCGATACCACACTGAAAACACCAGTTCTCGTAAGATCACTAAAGTTAAGCATTGTTGGGCGCGGTTAGTACTTGGATGGGTAACCGTTCAGAAATACCTGCGTGCTGCTGGCCCGTCGTGGGTGTGGTGGACCCACATTGGTAGTAAATATCCACCTAGAAACACTACCCGAATCGGGTAGTGAGGCAATGAACTTTCGAGTTCGAACTGCTAATCTATGTATGTATGTATGGTCTCTTTGTTTATGACTCATATAGATGCATAAAGAGATTTATTTTCTAATTCTGGATCATTGAGACCAAAAAGGCCTTATTTACACTCCTTCTCTAATAATAATTATTATAATAATGTGCAATAATTTATGAAGCAGCGTATTTCAAAAGAATAATAACATTACAAGTACATTGAAAATAATTTCAGTCTGTAAGAATCAGGTTTGAAAAAGGTTAATTATCTTTCAACATATATTGATATTATTTCTTTGAACTAGTATTATTGTATATATTATTATATATTATTTGCTTGGTAAAATTAGTAATAATAATTTGAATCCTCTAAACTTTCTTCGAAATTATCAGTGCTATCTGACATTTTTGTCGACTGTTGTTTTCATTTAACAACTTCTAATAACATGTACGTCAATGACGTTTCCGCCAATAATTCGAGCGAGGAACGAGATCAGATTAGATGTTAAAAACAAAAGAGAAAATTAGATTCTCAGTTTTTGGCAATACTTCTCGAACGACTGAAATGACCAAGACTCGTATCGTTATGCAACACTAGCTTTTTGGAATGATAAAATCCGCGTAGCCGTTCACGAAAGGAGGCAAACGTATCTTAGAAAGTGGAATATTACAGGTCACAGAAAAAAGTTTGAGAGTAAACAAATTTTATGTGCATTTGTTGACCTGGAAAAAACGTTTGATAAGTTCGACGGGATTAAGCCCTGGGAAATCCTGAAAGAGTGTGAAGTCATTCGTTGGCTTCTAAAAGCAATAAAAAGATTGTAGCCAGGTAGTAAAGCGAGTGTAAGGGTAAATGGACTAATGAGTGAATAATTTGTTATTAGTTCGGGTGCAAGGCAAGGATGCGTTATGTTCTCTTGGCTTTTTATTATTTTCATGGATTATTGTCTAAGAATTACTTGTAGAGAATGTTGAGTAGCCTGAATACTAGCATCAAGAACGTCAAAATCCTATTTTGACAAATGATCGATGGAGATATAGCCAGGCGTATAAACGAGGGTAGGGTGGCTACCAGCAGTGTAGGAGCCATTGCCAAAAGTGAAAACATAACTAATATAGCTACAATTGCAATACATAATTCTGTACTTGCACCCACTGTGCTATACGGTAGCGAAACCTGGAACATACCGAGAAAAGGATAAGAGTAAAGTTCACGCAGTTGGCATGCAATTCTTGCAAAATATATGCAGTAGAACGCTAATGGACAAAGTCAGTAATGGGAGGATTCTCAAAGAATGTGGTGCAGAAGAAACACTGCCTAACAAGAGTGAAAGAAGTTTGAGTTTTCTGAGACGGTTTGGTCATATTGAGAGAATAGAAGGAGAACGACTGATGAAACAAGAATATTCAGGTGAAGTAAATGGTAGCGTACATAGAGGCAGACGAAGTAAAGAATGGTGGAAATGTGTGAACAAGAACCTAAGTCAAACAGATATAAAAGACCATACAAAAACACAAGAGCATGCATGAGGAAATGTATGGACTTAAAGAAAGCTAAAGTTGTATGTCAGGACAGGAAAGCCCGGAGAAAAGTAGTTTATAAAAAATGTGTAATGAAGAGTGTCATCGCAGTGAGAGAGCCCTGAAAGGAAAACCCCTGAATAATAATGCGTCTGCGTTGACAGATTTACTTATTGAATGTGGTGTGATCTATGATACATTATGACTTTGTGAAACTCTTTTCTTGGGGTGATTGCTTGAGACATTGATCAGCGACCTGTGTCAAAGAACTATAACGGTACGAACGTATTATTTAAATTAGCAACACGAGAATTCTACATTGATCTGCAAATTGATATCTCCCGCTTTTAAGCTATTGTAAATATTGCATTATATTCACTTTAAATCGTATGTATTTCCAATGTACTAAACCAAAGTGTAGCCGAAATGAGCCCTCATGGGTTTCAATAGGCTTGATAAAAAAAATAATAATAAAAAAAATATCTCCCCCTTATATCTCCTCCTACACCTCCCTTTCTCACTTTTCTCATATGAACTTATTGATTTTCAGTAGTATAGCTAGGCTATAACCGAGTGAGTTACGCTCCTATATTGTGCTATTTGACTTATTACTCCAAAATGTATTTTTTCTATTGAAGGAAATCTAACCTTTATATTGAGCAGACTCTAACCTGCCATTTTTTAAAAACAACATAGCGTGCAAATCTGATGTTCTAAAAAATTCTAGTAAGCTCAAATTAAAGACTTAATCTTATATTTTCAGTAAATTTTGAGTGGTGACAGGTTTTTGCTGCGCGCCCGCTTGCTTACCACTTTTTTCCACATGGAAGGCGTGATGAGCGAGCGCGCGAGCAGTAAAAACCTGTTGCCGCTCAAGATAGGCGAAAAAAAATTATTATTTTAATTAACTCGCTCAAAAATAGAAGCTCATTCTTTAAATTGCGGCGTACTAGAAGTTTCTAGAACGTCAGATTCGCACCCTCTGTTGTTCTTAAAAAATGGACAAAAAACCTAATTTTCATAAAAACATGACGCGATGGAGCAAATCTGAAACCAGGCTTGAATTCAGCGACCCGAAAAACAGTTAGATATATTGATCTAGTTCACCCAGTGTATATGGGATCTAATGTCTAATGTATGTATCAGCAATAAGGCCGGTCTGCAACGACTTTTAGTTACATGCCGCACACCGATTGTGAACTCGTCTCGCTTGGGGACTGTGGCAATAGCTTATTATGATCCACCATGCTCGTAACCTAACAACGAAAACTAGGTTCCCACTGGGATCAACTGCCATCTATGAACATTACACTGGCTACAAACAGAACCGCGGTAAATCACACCTATGACCACACCTCACGACCATGAGATGGGTGGCCACATTTCACAACGAAATCACAACAGCGGGCCCCTAAAACCCTCGTTTGTCTTAAAGACACAGAGCAAACCAGGGATGACAGCCTTCTGCATCCATATCGCAAGTAACTTGGCATGTTTTCGGCACGCTGGTATGGCTTTGAGGTCACGGATCAGTGATAGTTTCGCAGCTCGAGAGTGTAACTGCTGTCTGAAAATCGTAGTTTCAGAAAATTTCGCACTTCTGGTTTTTGACAATTGACTGCATTGATCAAATTATATTTAGCAAATACTTCAGAACATATATAATGTCCAGCACCCCCATTCCTTTCCTAAACTCTGTCTGATTCGATATTTCCATTCTTTTTTGCTCAACTTATTTTTTTTTCACCTCTCCGATAAAACAAATACATATATTTTATACAATATTGACACAAGCATCACTTTCCTATAACCTTTCACCTCCTTTTCTTTTCCTTTTTCACTACCGGTAACACTATCCCTTCTGTTCATAACGCTGAACACCCATATCTCATTCATACTCTGTTGCACATTATGTATGCCCATTTCCTCAGTTCTTGCCCATGATATTTCCAGACATCATTCAAAATCTCATCTATGGCAAGTACCTTCTCATCTTTCATTATTCCTAATACCTTGCTTATTTCTTTCCTTGTTTATCCACTTCCGCATCTCTTTCCCTTCCCTCTTTTCCTCCTTTCCTAACTTTCTTCTTCATCCCTCCTAGCAAATTCATACGATATTTTTTCCATTATATTACCTCAACAAGAAGGACAAGTGTAAATACACTCTTCCTTCTTTTTCGCTCTCTGTTGACTGTCTTCCGTTTTTTTGTCATCACGCACATCAGTGTAATACTTCTTTTTTATCCTATATTCTTTTCACTAACTTTCCCTTGTCTCCATTTTCTTGATTCCTTTTTCACTCCCTTCTCTTTTTTTTATATTTCTCATCCCATCCGTTTCTACTACCTCCTTAACTAATTTCTTTTTTTGCCTACGCCCTCTAATAATCTTTTTTTAGTTTTCCTATCATTAATTCCATCTCTTCGTCTACATTACCTCTCCAATTTTTCTATTCTCGACATTTTGCTTTATTTATTCTTTTCCTTCTACTGATTATCCCCTCTCTTTTCTCCCTGTAAGAAAGTGATCCGAATCTATATAATCTCCCACCTTTGATTGCTTGACCTTCTCTCTTAACTAGCCGTCCACTATCATATAATTAATTACCGTTTCCTCTTCTTCTTCTGAGCGTGTATATTCCCTTTTCTCGCCTCCCTCTTTATATATGTTTATGATGAACCATCCCATCTCCTCCAACCTCGTAAAACATTTACTTCTCTCTCTATTCAGTATCCTCTTTTTGAATTTCCTTCCTTGCTCTCCTCCCCATTCCCTTCTTTCTCTATATGATGTTCTCACATTTAAAATTTTCTCCCATTATAAGCTTACCCCCCCCCCCCCCATCTTTCACCTCTCGCCTGCCACCTTAATTCTCCTACTATTAGTCCTTCCTAATTTCCTTTCATCTCTTTCCTATTCTTCCCTGTTATAAATCATTTCCTTACTACCATTAACATTCCTCGCCTTGCCCTGCCTTTTCATTCTTCTGCTTTGCGTTTTGAGCCTAAAATCTGTAACCTCTTGGCAATCTTTCTGTTACCCTTTTCCGTAATTTTGCATCTAGACTCATCTCCATCGTTACTACGACTTCCCATTGTTCAAAATTTCTCATAAATTCCTCATTTCTTTTTTTCCAAGCCTGCTGCATTCCACTATCATATTCTCCATTCTTTCTTTATGTCATTTTTCGTTTCTTTTTTTTCCTACTATTCCTTAATTTCCTCCTCTCTGTTCCTTCCTCTCTTAGTCACCCGTCACCTTACTTTTTACTAACTCTTACCTTTTTTCATTCCAATCCCCCCATTTACCTTCTATCTATATTCTCCTATACTGAAACAACATTTTGTAGGGCCAAATGATAATTTTTTTAAATAATACTTATTCTCAATGAAAACGGCGTGAATAATCCTATCCAAACTGTCCGAGACAAATTTCTTTACTAATATTAAAAGTGTTTTAAATCATCGAAGCAGATGGTTTCCGTAAAAAAATTACTTGAAGCGTATTTTCATAAATAATCAAATGTCAGGCTTGTTTTAAACCTCAATGTCCTTACAGAAAACAATCTAAGCATTCTTTTAAAATCAAAAGTAAACGAAGAAGACTGCAGATGTTTTTCTTGATTTTGTGTCTAGCACCATTAGGCAATAACAAATAAATATCATCTAGCTACAAGGATCTTTCGGTTGAAGTTACACTGGGGCCTGGATGTAAGATCGGTTTCGGTCATTGCTTCGACCTTATCTCCGAGCCATCCAAACGTAAACAGTTCGTAAACAGTCAGTCGGTGTGAACGTGTGTGTTTTGTTTCACACATCATTGAGTACCGCCTGCCTTGCTTTGCGCATCAACACATTCTGTGGCCACACGAGGCCAGCAGTTCTGGGAATGCCTTAACATGAGGCCCCTTATCTCGAGGCCTCAGTGTAGTTAAAGCTCACCGCGTGACCTCTTACTTTATTTATGTAACACAGGCATGATTTACGCGTTTTATCAGCGTCTTCTTAGTTCTGAAAGTAGCCGTTTATAGAACAGGAGGACTGGACAGCGAATGCGTATGACCGGCGCGGCGTGCTTCGGAGTACAAACATGAACATCAGATGATCATAATATGATCATAATAGTTCTCCTTGTATGCGCATTCGCTGTCGCCCCTGTATGATTATGGAACGTGTCAACCTAACATTAAATGTCAGACGTGCTAAACTTGTAAATCATACCTTTGTTACATAAAGGTTCGTGTGTACCAAAAAGGTGAAACGAATTGTTATCTCGCGTGTTTGCAAAACTCACACTTGGATAAAATGACTATTCAAATCCTAGGATCACAATATACTATTATGGTTTGAAATTATTATCAATGCTTTGGGAATGTAGTTAAGAAGTATTTGCAAATTTTACTCAAAGGTTATTTGTAGATATGAAATAAATGGATTTTCAAGGCTAGAAAATGTAGATCTGTCTTTAATCATTTTTACGCATGTAGGTATATATTACAGAATAAGAGGTGATGCAATCCTGTAGGTTTGCATTAAAAGTGTTAATTATTTTTTCCGGCCAATTACGTCACTGACATAAATTTGGTCTGTGTGAGTGACGAATGTAGCGATGCCAACGCCAAATAATTGAACTTCGTAGCAAAGCTTTGTCGCCTTCAAAATTAGTAAAGCTTGGAGGTCCTGAACTGCAGTGTTTATAAGTTTTGAGTAAACAATGGATACGGCAAAAAACTTTCCTACATTCAGATGCCCTGCGTCAACTAGAGAAAGCTAACATAATGCACCCTGATAGTTTGGCTTATACCAGGCGCATTATAATTGGACTTTTTGAATTTTTAAACAAAGTAGAAACAGTATTACTAAAAAAATAGCTTTAATAAAAAAATAAAGTAATATTTAGAATACGTATGCAAAAAGTTAAACCAAAATATTTAACCTTTTGCCCGTAAAAGCGGACCCTGAAAAACGGATTCAAATGAATTCCCTTAAGGTTGCGGTCGTAGCCGAACTCATAAAAATTAGTATTTCTTCAGTCATATATAATTACATGTAATTAATCTATTTTTTTACGTAGCCTAACATTAGACCCGACGGAAGGCATTTGAGCCCATTATTGTATATCATTTTTGATAAACTAAAGTTTACACTTATGTCCCATTTCTGTGCAGGCCTCGGGTCTGGTCGGCACAAAATAGAATCCTTCTTTCATGTCAACACTCAGGAACGCATATATAGTCTCTGAACCCGGCACAGTGTGGCACGGTCGCGCCCAGAAAGGAGCGATGTGAACAACTTGTGATACGGCACTTACTATTCGAGCGTATAGGCCGGCAAGGGACACCCAGTGTGGAAAAATTTCGTGGCGCTCTACTGTTTCTGTCTAGACCGTCTTGAGCCGACACTGGCGCGCCACAGACTGACTGTCTAGTGGCTAGAATGGGATGTAACACTCTGATCGATAAGTTCTCTAGACAGATCGTCTATTTTGATAACAAAAATCAATAATTGAATAATATATTTATTTTTGATTAAATAACCGTCTAATGTATCGATTTTGCAGTTAACTGAGAATATAAAACCATTTTTTGTACCCAACAAAATGAAAAAATGATGCTTCGCAAATCTTGAATATACGCCGTGTGTGGAACTTTTGATGTAGCTTCATAATATGTTGCTGTAACTTTGTCCCGTTGCCTTAACACACTGAGCTATCTGAAAATTGAAAAAATTTTCTTTTTTGTCGGATATGAATTTCAATTCGTTTCAACGTAATATTTATTTCAATAAAACATGAATAATTTATAAAGATCGAAATTATAATAATTATTACGCTAGACTTAATTATTATTTAAGCATTTAATAGATAATTCAAATTAATTAAGTAAATCAATTGTGTTCAAATTTGATTTTCCGAAATATTATAAATATAATGCGTAGATTTATTACGTAATTTCAATCTTGTTTAACAATTATTGTTTCCTAGTGCACACGAAATTTAAGGATGTAATTGGAACGTCCTAAAAACGTTTCTTGGACGTACAAGTCAAGAGACGTTACTTCAATGTTCCAAAAACTGTCCTAAGTCAGACCAAATAATTTTCTGAAAATGTTTCATGTTCCAAATACGTCCTTAAAACGTCTCTGGAACATTGTATGTTTAAGGAACGTTATTTGAACTCACTAGGGACGGATTTGAACCGTTCTAATGATGTTCTTTAACGTCTGTGCCCACTGAGTTATTATCCTCAACATGTAATACAGTGCATTAAATTATTATTTAAGCATTTATGAAATTATTCTTACGTAATTTCCTAAATTTTTCATTTTAATTTTCTCATTTCAGTTCTGTTATTTTTGTTTAAGTCCAAACCGTGATTCTGTCTAGAAACTAGCTAAAATCTGGACACTCTTCATATATTCAAATTCCTAACGAACTCCTAGATAACGCTACGACTGGGACTAGACAGTAGTATTCCGTGAATAGACAGGCTTGATTAAAACTGTACTGGCTTGAGACAAAAGCAGTCAAGCTTGAAGCTGGCACAAAATTAATCAGCACAGAATCGAAACTTGAGCGTATTTTAAAAAGGCTCATCACTTAGGCTGTTCTGCAATGTCACTTATTTAAAAAAAAAAATATCGGCATTTAACAAGGGCGAAATACCGTGATAGCAAGCACAAGAAAAGCCCTAGAGCAACTTTTCAATACCACTAACTTTGTTTTGTAATTCATTAAAACTCCGTAATTCGCCCGAGAGAAAAGGATTCAAAAGGATGGAAGGGGCACCGCGTCCTTCCCTAATTACCTAATTAGTGTAATTGTTCGTGGTGGCGGTGGTTTATAGCTGCTCAATTCAAAGGAAACTGAGTGAAACGAATTAACGCCCGAGGAAGTACTACGTCGAAAACAGAACGAGCGGAAACTCTATGTGTAATAAGTGTATTACTTCGACACTATTCAACTAAAATAAGTGACATCGGTTTAGCATCTATTTTCCCTATTCGCTTTTCATGTTTTTTCAGCTCAAACATCTTGTAATAAATATTATAATCCAGACATTTCGTACAAAAAAAATACCTTTTAACCATTTCTAGTAGCTGGAGCGCGTTTTTCTTTTTGCAAAAATGCTTTATTTATGTGTCCTGATACAAATTCCAATTTTGTTAGAAATGAGTACTACCGTTTCCGGAAATATTTAAAATAAAAGTTTCAGAAATCGTGATTAAGTATATTGACCATTCTTGTCACATCTTAGAGCAGAATGTGCAGGTGGAAAATGATAACCGCCAAATTCTAAGAAAATTACAAAAAATAACCTTCTATCTTCATGAGGTGCTGAGTTATGATCCTTCAAAGTAACCAGATTTTCTTTAAGTGGTTCCAAAATTTCATTCTAAAGTTCGCACATGTTCTTTGGAACCTGTTAGTATTCCAAAAAAAAATTTTAGTATAATAATTTCAGTAGACGTAATTTACAACAATTTAAAAAAAAGCATGATGGATCTCCAGTAGGTTATGAGTTCTGACCTCCTAAAGTTGCCAATTTTTCTCACATTTGTAAGGGCAAATTACTCGTGTTCAGTTTTCAAACCACCCATCGAGTTGTTCGATCCCTAGCAAACCGTGTGAACGGAACGGTTACGCAATTGCGTGACCTCAAAATGACTACATAGTGACCGCTCCGTTCACTGATCCCACTAAAGCATAGTTTCATCCTTTTTACACCTATTTACGATTTCACATTGAATTCAACATTCTTTTTATCTTTTTACACATTTATATTTATGTGTTTATATTCATTCATGTGTTAAGAAATTAATAATTAAAAGCTGTGTGCGGCAACCCGCTGCACAATATTGCACGTCAGGTTGCGGCACACAGCCATTCATTCTTAATTTTGTAACTATAAACAGTCAGGCCAACTATATACTATAACAAAATACGCGCACAGTGTGAGCGGTTAGATGATATCTTTGCTGTTTTTTCGAAAGATATCGTTATTAATTGACTCAAGTATCAAGACTGTAAAGAAGATTTTTTCAATTGGCATTAGGGTCGTTAGTATTTATTTTTGTTCTGCAATCAATTAAAATTTAATTTAATTTAAAAAGAAAAAATATATAATTCTTAAAAATTGATTGCAGAACAAAAATAAATACTAACGACCCTAATGCCAATTGAAAAAATCTTCTTTACAGTCTTGATACTTG
>CAKNYM010040602.1:0-20224 GCA_932195095.1 Andricus curvator
ATATCTGTATTATTTATTTACTATTATTATTATATACTATTATTATTTAGTACTATTATTTATTATAGCCTGTCACTAATAGTGAAGATTTCCTGTTCATAGGAAAAGGACAGGAAGACGTTTGTGAAAGTCAACGAATGAAGGAAAATATAATGTTATAAAATTCAAAATGGTCTTGTGATTTATCCACCCCGCTTCTCATTCGACTTGCGACATATTATATATATATATATATATATATATATATAATATCTATATATCTATCTATATCTAATATCAGGACGAACCCATCTACCTGAGTCCCGAACAGGTCGCTTCTATTGTAAACAAACTCCGAGAAGTCTCTGTAAACTGCCACCTGTGGACGACGGTGGTGTGTGCGGTGGGATGCCCGATAGGGTGTTGTGGTCGAACGGTGACCTAGTGTTGTGAACGTCGATTATCGAGGTTCTAGTTTCGAGCTGATGGCAGCATTGCTTGTAGTGTGGATTGAGTGAAAAGGATCCCGCTCTCCAAGGAATACCCTGTAGGAGGTGAGACGAGACCGAGGGTCTCGAAGTGTGCCTCTGAAGGTGGGACGGGACCGAAGTCCCGAAGTGTACCTCTGGAGGTGAGACAGGACCGAGGGTCCGAAGTGTGCCTCGGAAAGTGAGACGGGATCGAAGGTCTCGAAGTGTGCCTCTGGAAGCGGGACGGGACCGAAGTCCCGAAGTGTGCCTCCAGAGGTGTGACGAGACCGGAGGTCCCGAAGTGTACCTATAATAACGGAATAAGGGGTTAAGGAGATCGGGACTCGAGATGACCTAGTAATCATAGGAAAATGACAGGAAGACGTTTGTGAAAGTCAACTAATGAAGGAAAATATAATGTTATAAAATTCAAAGTGGTCTTGTGATGTATCCACCCCGCTTTTCATTCGACTTGCGACAGTGGAACCGTCGCGGTCGGTAACAGTGAACTTCACGAAAAGTTGCATCACTCAGGAGAATATCTATACTCTGTTCCCCGAGAGAAGGACCTGAAGACGCGCATGGGGGTTGTGGTTTCTCGATGGAGGAGTGTCCTTACCCTTTTTTTTACACGTAGTTTCTTCATTTCTCTTCTCATTGGTCCCTTGGAATATTTATGACATTCTTTGGGTTTCTTTTTTAAATGTTTCGAAAGATTTTTACCAGATGTTAGCTGTAAAAGAAGAGGACCTCACCGCGTGCAAGTCTCGAGTTACAGGGGACAACGGAGAATGGACAAAAATTAAGAAGTTAAAAATTAATAATTCTCCAATCACTGGCTTGACAGTAATATATTCGGAATGTACACATTATTCCGATTCCAACGACATGTAATTTGTCCATAAAGGTTGAAAATTGGAGAACTAATCAATATTAAATTATATATTGAGCTAAAGTTTCTTCAATTGAACTTCTTCAAATCTTGAACTTTTCGAAGCAAGTAATATATCATTGGAATCGGAAAAATTCGTAGATGCTGATTATATTATTTTCAAATCGCTAATTGCAAAATTGACAGTTTTTAAATTTCGTTCCCTTGACCTGTCTGTGGGCAAAAGACCCCTGCTGCGGTAAGGTCGCCGAATCAGATATCAGTGAAAAACCAGACTGTCGACCAATGTCGTAAATCAATCAAGAAAAGAGTTTTTCATGAAGTTGAAGGACTTCAATTCGGATTGGCTGAAACATGTCAAGAAATGCCGCCTTCTTGAGAAAATTTAACAATAGGCTGCGCGAAGAAAACCAAAATTGGTCGTTCTTCAGGTCCTTCTCTCGGGGAACAGAGTATAGAGCGCAAACTCCACATTCTCCCACTAAAATCTCTCACGAAAATAGTGGGATCGAGGAAGAAGTAGTACTTCGGGAGTGGCTTGAGATCCCTCTTTCTCTTGTCCTGTCCCATACTACTCTCTCTCTCTCTCTCTCTCTCTCTCTAGCACAAAAAATCTTAAGAGCGTTCCGTCTCTCTCAATATTCTTCAAATATTTGATCCTTGTGCAAGTTGCTCAAGCTGTACTAACTGTGAGAAAGTTTTTGAAGGTGATTTTTGGCGCGGAATAAATTCAAAGATATGTTTTCCCTTTATTTTCTGATGCTTGTTACTAAATGATCCACATACGAGTAGAGCGATTTTCTCGTATCCTAGTCTAGGAAGTGGCACTTAGTAAAAATCTAATATCTCTATAAAGAATAGGTTGAAGTCTTAGGAGCAGGCTGATTGTTTGATCCTTCTACCCTGGTTCAGAAAGACTATAACCTACTTTATAGAATAAAGTGCATTTTTCTCAGAATTCAATTCAAATTTACGTGAAGTATCCTTTTTAAAGTGAAACTTCACAGTTTAGAGCCATAAATCCTTCAGAGATTTCTCCCTCTCTTTCGCTTTCCCTTTCTCTCTTTATTTAAGAGATAGCCTTAGCGCTCAGAATTTATACCTCGAAAAGAGGAATTTTCACTTTCAACGAACAAGCAAATTATAGTTTCAAGGTCATCGACCCTAATCCTGTGCCACTGACGCACCTGCGAAATAAAGAGATTTAGGACCCTCTGGGTCAGGAGTTGAGGCTTCGTAATATTCGAAGGCTTAGTCCTAATGCGTTTGATCTTTAAATCCTAGAAAATAAAAGAAAGAATATTTGAATGAATTATACAATGTAATAATAAATTAGGTTCTCGCCTTTTGTAAAGGATCAGACTTTAAATAGTCCAAATAGATTTAAATTAGATACGAAATACATCCCGAAATAGGGCTATATGTAAAAGAGCGAATTAATATTATAAATTGAATTGAATTCACTAGGTGTAATCTCTAAAGAGTTAAGCGGCAAATACGAAAATAAATGAAATAAAAATGCGTTATTTACCATAAAAGCAGGTGTTCCCTGAATTAATGCCAAAGGCTAGAAGCCAGAATTAAAAGAATTATTAATAGAATATGTTATTTTCGTCGAAAACGTGTGTATGCAAAGTGCGCCAAAATTGAAAAACAAGATTTTACCCTGACATACACGGAAAAAAAAGTTCGAAAAACTTTACTTCACTGTCTATGACTTTGGGATCGGCCTCAACCATACATTTCGTAGAACGTTTATTACAAGGTTCAAAAGAAACTTTGTAATAAATGATATTCACAATTTTTAGAAAGTTGTGGCCTATCTTGTAGTCCTAAACAGCCGAGTAAAGTTTCGGGAATTTATTTTTTCCGTGTATAAACCGAAGCTCATAGCAAGTCAAATAAAAGCTTGTAAAAAGTATCACGTATTTCGCGAAGTATTCAAAAATTATGTAATTTATTAGATCCTTTGAAAATATAAATGACGTTTATCAAGTGCTTATTGCATCATTAATAACTCCCTCTATATGATATTATAAGCATGATAAATTAGTTTATGTCCTCAATTTCGCGAAATTTCATATGGATTGTGTATATATGACAATAATGAGTCTCCAAAAAATTCAGTTGATGGAAAAATCCTCAAGAAATCTGTCTTCTAATCATTAAAAAAATGAATATTACTGGTGCTTTTCCCTTTACCTTTGTGGTTTCACTTTATTTTATCGGTAAGAGGTTTATTATATTTTTCATAGCATTTATGCAAATTCAACCGTTTTTCAACACCTGCTTGTTATTTTAATTCTAATCCTATTTTGTGGTATTATGTTATTTATTTTTTGAGAATCAGATTGTGAAGGCCAATAAATTAATTTATTAACTTGAGGCCATGTACCACTTAGACAGTTTTTACTTTACCGACATTTTTTCGTGAGTGCAAAATTTCGGAAATGTGTTTTATTATCTTAAATTTAATCAATTTGACCTAACTCATGTCTTTGTAGAAGATTATTAAAATTTTAAAGCTTTTTCAGGGTTTATAAAGGTTTCAAGCTGATAAGAAATGCAACTTTTCAGTTGAAAAATATTCTATTTTGGTTGAGGATTCAACTATTTTGTTGAAAATCCATCTATTTTGGTTGAATTCAAATATTTGTTATTTAAAATTAAAATCTTTTTAGCTGAAATATCAATTATTACATTTTTCATTGAGAAGTCATATCTTTTGCTTGAAAATTCAACAACTTAGTTAAAAGTTGAACTACGTTGTTGAAAATTCATTTAGTTGATTGAAGATTCAACATTTTAGTTTAAAAGTAATCTCTTTGATTGAAAGTGTAACTATTTTGTTGAAAATTCCTCTTTTTCAGCATAAAATGTATCTTTTTGATTAAAAATAATTCTGTTTTTGTTAAGGGTTCAACTATTTTGTTGTAAATTCGTCTTTTTTGGATGAGTGTATATAAGTTATGAACTTATAAATCCCGATTGCGTTTTACAGAATTAGTTTCATCAGTAAAACGTCCTCGGTCTTCAGAAAATAATTTCAATAATTCTGCAGAACATGGTGTTCAAAATGTTCATCAACAAAATCCACAATTGGTTCAAAATGTTTTCCCAAATTCCCATCTCAATCGTCACCATCAGTTGCATGATCAGAATCATCAAATTCCTGCTGGATCTGCAATAAATGAATCTTCTGAAGAGTCAGTAGCCAGCAATGTTCCTATTGGCAGGGATCCTCTTTATTATCCAATACCAAAGAAACTAGATTCAGGATACAAATACCCTGGATCTTCAGGTTTTCCAAAAGGTCAACAAAATGGTTTTTAACAATAAACCTAATAAATTTGTAATATAAACATATCTAGCTTGTAACCTATCATAGTGGGTGGGTCTCATTTTGTAATGTATAAGGAATATGTAGCCAGATGTGAGGCTCGTCACTTCAGTAGCATTAAAATGGAAGTATTTCTAACTGTTATCTCTTGCAATGACTCTCTTATATGATAAATTATGAATAACTTATGTAATCATGGACATTTCTTAATGCTCTGGACGCGAACAAAAAAGTCGTAAATCATATTCATAACTTTTTTAAATTATTTTTTTGCATAATAGATTTAATGATTTCAGGATGATTCATTAAAATAAAAGGAGATGTTTCGGGTTTCAATCGTGTGCAAAACTACCAATCTTGCCGACGTTTCGTGAACATTGCAGTTCACTCCTTCAGGGCTAACCTGAAACTTTAAGAAATTGTCTAGGACTGATCCCCATTGCCTTACTGAAGAGTCCAATGAGTCAGTCTGGGGCGAAACATGTTAGATGTCGTTTGAATAAGAAGAAAAATCTATTTTTCTTTAAAAAAATTAAAAAACTGAATGCGGAACTAAAAATAAAATATATCGACATTATTGCCAATTAAAAACTCTATTTTACAATTAGTTTACTCAATATAGACAGTCAACTGAAGGCTTCAAGGTCACGCAATATCCCACGCACATAAACGGAAATTTATGAATACAATACCAATTTCATTTACTTATAACCTCAGTACTTTTCTTTTACTTTATTAATCAGTAGGATACATGTGATAATTTGATAATTAATGTATAATTTTTAATTAGTTTTTGTATTAGATTATACTGAAGCAAGAAAGGGCGCGCGATATCACATTTTCCTTTTTATAATTTATTACTAGCTCCCTATTCTAAATGAAAATGAGTGCATATAAAAATGCTCATACAACATCAGCTGGTGTTGAAAGGCAAATTAATTTTTGTCACTCGTGCCTAGAACTAAATTTAAAATAATTTGTTAAGGTCCTGAGCTCATAAATCCCGATTGCTTTCTACAGAATTAGTTGTTTCATCAGAGAAACCTCCTCGGCCTTCTACAACTACTTTCAATAATCCTGCACAACAAGTTGTTCAAACTGTTGATCAAAAAAATCCACAATTGGTTCAAAATCTTTCCCCAAATTCCCATCCCAATCGTCTGCATCAGCTGCATCATCAGAATCATCAAGTTCCTGCTGGTTCTCCAATACGTGAATTCACTGCAGTATCAGTGTAGTAAAGAAAATGAAACGAGGATATAAATTCTGAACAATAAATAATAAAAAAATGTTAATACAAACATTTCTAGTTGGTAACCTGAGGAGATGAAATATGGCGTTTTCACCTGTAATGGTTTTTTGTGACTGAAACTGTGTCTAAGTTTTTGGAGAAGAGGTGCGGGGCTGGTGATTGGCTGAATGTTGTTTTGGTGCATCAAACATCGACTCTCAGTCTGAACAGCTGACCGGTCCAAGTTCGCACTAGGAATGGGTGCCCCTGATATGACTCCTGCTGACGTAAAGCGATTTGAGACCCTGCTAGCTTCCATAAAGGAGGATACTTCGATAACTAAAAACGATGTAGCTGCCTCGAAGGGTTTGGTCGTTCAGATTCAGGGCGAAGTAGAGCTTCTGAGAGGAGAAACAGAATCTCTAAAATTAAGGAATGATTAACTGGAGAATAAAACAACATGAAACTATTGAAAGAAGAGGTTTCGCAGCTTCGAAAGGGTACCTGTGCCAAAAATGTGATTGTGCATAAGCTCAAGGACACTGAGTCATACAATAACGACCTAATCTCGTCGGTTCGTAGGGTGTTCTCGAAAGCTGAAGTAGAATCTGTTGTGGTGGAATTTGCTTTTCGTCTGGAAAAGAAACCGGGTAGTAGACCGGCGTTGATTAGGTTAGGATCTGCATCTCAAAGGTTCCAGGTCTTTCAAAAATTAAAATCCCTCACGGCCATGAGCTTGAAAGTCTCGAGTGACAGGTCGAAGCTTGAAAGGTAGGCAAGAAGACAGCTCATGCAGAGGCAGAGCAGCTTGACAGATCGAGCTTTCGAAGTAATAATAAAAGGTAACCACTTTGAATTCAACGGAAAAATGCTGTCACCTGACGAGATTAGTGCCATGTCTGCTAGCCCTCCTCCCAGTTTGCTAGAGACATTTCTTGACGCGAAGGACACTGTCAAGAGACAGAGAGACCCTCCAAAAAAACTGGGTCAGGGTCGGAATCAGCTTCCTTGTCCGAGGACTCTCGTCGAACAGGGGCGGCTCCATTAATAATTTTCTATCCGGAAACCTACTCCAGAACTCCTCGACAATACTCCCTGAAGAGGATCAAATAGCTCTCGTAAGGACAGTAAATGATCTGACCACGGTGGTGAGGGGGAGGTTAGCTCGGATTGTTTTCTGGAACTGTCATGGATTTTCTAATGTCGGAGACTTATCAACGTCCAACTTGGACTCGGATATTTTAAGCAGGCATGGCCTCTTCACTGTGGATGCCAAGCGTGTGAGTAAATTTGGTAGAGCTAGTGGGGGTTTGGCGCTATTTGTGAGTCGGAAAAGGATTACCTGTGAGTTGTTGGATACTTCCCCAGAGTGGATTTTTATAAATTGCGCAGATCTTTCTATGATTTTGATTGTAGGTCTTATTTATTTTAGACCGAGTCTTTACCACCAATATTTGCGCGTCGGTTTAGATACGGTCCTTGAAAGATTAGAGGAGATACATCCATCCACGACAATAATTCTAGGGCGGGACTTCAATGCGCGGATCGAGAATTTGAATCAGGTACGCCTTGATGTTATATCGGTGGGAGCGAATGCGAACTCGGGAAGGCTGGTATCCGATCCTGCGGTTTGTAAACGTGGTACTACCATAATTGATTGTTTAGAATTACGTGGTTTCGCTATACTGAACGGAAGATTTATGGGTGATTGTGCGGCTAACCTTACTTGCCTCTTATTTGGAGAGGGGAGTACTACAGATCTTTCAGCATGCGCTTTCCCTTTCATAGAAATGATGAATGAACTCTAAAGTATCCCGATCGCAACTCACTCGGACCATCTTCCGGTCTTTGTAGAGCTATCGCTACCGGGAGGAGGGGGCTATGAGATGCTAATACTGCAAAGGATAAAATTAATATGAATGCAAGGCTGAGCTGAAGATAGGATAGAAGGGGGTATTCCTAGATTCACTGATCCGCCCGGACTCGCAGGCTCCTTCTTCCCGCTTTATAGGGAAAAAGCCTTGGCTCGACTGGGCATTATTCAATGCCAAAAGAAAAGCTGAAAGTAGCCTGAAAGAGTGTGAAAGGTCAGGGTTCTCGCTAGAGGATATTAAATAATTTACATGGGTTGTCCCATAATATTTGCCGTATGGTCCTGCTAGAAAGGGAATACAAATTTATATTACCAATGGCGACTCTCGGTTTCCATTCTCCGTCCTACCCCCCCCCCCCCCAGTAACCGTTTTTTGGTGAGACTGACGTTACAACTAGACTCCCCGCCATACGACGAATCGCTACTAAACTTGGACATGATTTCGACACACAAAATAAATTTCGCGCATAAAGGTGGTAGTTGGATGTACAATCTAAACAATGAATAATACAAACAATAAAAGAGCCTCGGAATGGACTACAACTTTGATTGACGAAATGCATACACAAGGTAAATGTAAAGGTCAAGCTTCAGGCGATAAATGGAGACTGGATGTTTGGAATGCTAGAGGGGTGAATGAGCTTAAGGTATGAGAATTACGAGAAACTATGCACGTAAGGAAGCTAGATATTTGATGCGTACCTGAGACAAAGAAAAAGGGATGCGAAAGTAGAAGCATAGAAAATGGGGTGTTGAAAGGCGGGTTTGAAATATGGTCAGGAGTAGATAGTGAATCACATGATAGTCAAGGGGTCGGTTTGATTATGAATGAAAAATCAAGACAGCATCTCAAAGATCATGATTTTGAATCTCCAAGATTGTTGTGGGCTAGAATAAAGGTAGGAACCAGAAGATTATTTATCATAGCGTGCTACGCCCCAGTTCATAGTGATCCGAGAGAAGTCAAAGACGCCTTCTAAGACACTTTAAATGATACAATAAGTACTTGCGATCATGTTGAAAAAATAATTCTGTTAGGAGATATGAACGGATGGGTCGGCGTCCAAAGTATATCTGGGTAGCCTATTCACCATGGCAGAAAGATAGATGGGGAGTTAGATAGGCTCATGAACTGAGGTAAGTATGTTATCTGTAGAGCAGGGTCCATTCTCAGAAGTAAAAATATATCAAAAAAAGCTAAAATGGCAATAGATAATTCTATATTTTACCAAATGTGATATACGGTACTGAGACATGGACCTATCAAGAAAAGGATAAGAGTAAAATTAACGCGTTTGACATGAAACTTCTGCGCACAATATGCAGGAAAACACTAATGGACAACGTGAGAAATGAGATAATCCGCAAAGAATGTGGTACAGAAGAGACACTAGTTGACATATGGGAAAGAAATCAGTTAAGATGTTTCGGACATGTTGAACGAATGAAAGATGAACGATCGACGAAACAATTGTATAAAGGTAACGGAAATGGCAGTATACACAAAGGCAAACCGCGGAAAGAATGGTTAGAACGTGTTAATGAGACCCTAATCTGAAGACACATAAGAAGCCATAGAAAGAGAGCTTGCATGAAAAAATGCATGGACGTGAAGGAAGCTAGAGAAGTATGCCAGGACAGAAATGTGTGACGACAAATAGTTTGTAAACAGAGTAACAATAGAATGAATGACGCCTGAAACAAAAGACCTTGGATACTAATGGGCCCGAGTGGGGTGATTGCTAGAGAGATTGATCAACAACCTGGGTCGGAGCAGGGGCTCGGAAATGGCTTAATGGTATAATAATAATGATTCAGCTTCATGATATTTCTCCGAGGGGCATTGGAGAACCAAGACATCTTCTGGGAGAAAGGATAAGTCTCTGTTATATACTGGCTGCCAGAACATCTCGGTGATAAGGAACTGGTGAAGGTACTGGAGCATCACTGATGTGCCCAACTTCAATATCCCAGCGAAACTCTTAAATTCTGTGGGGATACTCTGATCCTGTTATTGAAATTCAAAATACTGCTTCCTCAGAGGATGCTGGAAATGGTTACAACTGCAATAATTTGAAGTGTGGGATGTGAGGGTTTGGGAAGTAGGAGAAGTAAGTGTAAGTGAGAGATGTGAGGGATGGGGAAGTAGAGGAAGGAGAAGTAAGGAATGTGAGGGAGTAGAAAGTGGAAGAAGTGAGAAATGTGAACAATGTGTGGGGTTGGGATGTAGAGGAGGGAGAAGTAAGAGAAGTGAATGAAACTAGAGGAATTGAGAAGAGGGAAAGGAGATGAGGGAGAAGTAAAGGAAGGGAGGGGAGGAGAAGTATGGGAGTAGAATGAGGGCAAATAGAAAATGGGGAAGTGATGGGATTGGAAGTGTGGGATGTGAGGGATTGGGAAGTAGGAGAAGCGAGTGTAAGACTGGAATGTGAGAGAGGGAAAAGTGAGGAAAGTGAGGAGATAGAAAGTAAGAAAAGTGAGGAATGTGAAGAATGTTAGGGGTGGTGATGTAGAGGAGGGAGAAGTAAGAGAAGTGAAGAGGGTGAGAAAGTGCGTGGATCGGATGCGTGGGGAATGAATGTAGGGGAGTTGAGGAGGGGGAAATTAAATGAGGGAAAGGTAAGGGGGGGTGAAAAATAGGGTTAATGAGGGGCTGGGCAGTGTTGGAAGGGAATTAGTGAAAGTGAGGGTATGGGAAGTGAGTGATGTGATGGAAATGGAAGCAGGAGAAGTAAGGGTTCACTTTATAACGTTCACATATGTGCATGCAAGATGCTAAGAGAATTTAAAAAACAGTTTGAATGGAAAAATACTTATTATTGAACCACACAATTATTGAATTATAATTTATGTTTTGTGTGGTAACAGGAATTGATTACTGACATTAATACTATATCATTTAATATTGGCTATGGTCTGTACAATCAAAGTTTATTTATGTTTCATACCTTTAGTACAATTGAGTAATCTAGCATGACGTCATGGTTATGATAGGATAGGTGGAAATGTCAGGAAGGTTAGTACAGTTGGTACATATTTACAATGAAACAAGATGTACCAAATTTCAGGTTGGAGTATCGGATCAATTTGATCAGAATCGGGCACTATAACTTAAAATTTTGGATAGTTGATTTTATTTCTTGAAACTGAAAGGTCTTCAACCGATAAAAGAATAAAAAATAATTGCGCAAATGCTTTTTCCACTTGAAAAATATTACTATTTATACATTTATAACTTACTTTTACGTTTAAAATATTTTTTCAAAAAAGTCTTATACATTCCCATGTAATTATATACTAACTATGCTAACCTTCATGACATTTGCACCTATCCTATGATGATTATGACGTTGATTATGACAATACCATTCAATGTGATACAATATCATATACTATGATAGAATATGATACAGTATCATACAATATAATGTAATACGATGTAATATGATACAATATGGCACAATATACTACACTATGATACGCTATCACACTATATGGCACAATATAATACGATATGATTCCATATAATACAGTATGATACAGTATGATACAATATCATATTATATGATACCATATGATACAATATTATACAATATGATACATACTAAAGCAATGTGATACAATATCATATAATATGATGGATTATGATACAGTGTCATACAATATAATGTAATATGATGCAAAACTATACAATATGATGCAATAAAATAAATATGATACAACATGGCACAATATAATACATTATTGCACAATATGATGCACTATCACACTGTATGATACAGTATAATACAATATGATACAATATGATACAGCATGATACAATATGATACAATGCCATATGATATGATATAATATGATACAGTATGATACAATATTACACTTTTACCAAGAACTTTTGCTATTATAATCAATCACATTGAACTATCGTTCGATTATTGAAAATTGGACAATAATTGACTTTAAAGGACGATTCAATTTTTCAATTAAAAAGTCTCAGTAGTTAAACAAATGATAACGTACTATTCTTAATTTAAAAATAAGTTGAAAAATTAAACGCTCTCATTCAAGTCCAAATCCTCTTCAAATATTGTTTCAATCTAAAATATTCTATTTTTAACTCATTTAAATTAAAAAATTTTAATTGAGGAATACATGCTTTTGAATATTCAGCAATATTTTACTTTTCATTTAAAATGAGCCATCATAAACAAAATATTAAAAACTAAACAATTTTAAACTGAATTATTTGAAATAGAAAGCTTTGAATCGTGAATATTTCAGAGTGTTAAATTAAAACTTTGTACGTTACAATTTTAATTGTTCTGTTAAACAAATTTTTAATATGTAAGTGAAATTATTGAATTTTGATGCATAAATAACAGTTGAACAATTATCAATGAAAAAGATTGCAAGAAATATAAAAATAAATTCAGATTTTTGAAGATTTCGAAATAAAATTTGGAATCTTTTTATTGATCTTTGAAGGTTTTGAGAAAATAAAAAAAAATTTAACTTCGCTGTGAAAATTTAAAATGAATTTTATTTTAATAAAATAATTTTAAGAGAATATTTGAAAATATTTTTAAAAAAATTTTGATGATAAATAACAATTAACCAAGCACTAATTTGGAAAATAATCTAGTAAGTTTAAAATATATTTAGAAGTATGTAGATTTGTGAAGATGTCCAACACACAATTTATGAGCTTTTTAAGCATTTTGAAAGGTTTTAAATTGATAAAAAATTTGTATCAATATTCCTAGAAAAACTAACAATAATTTTTTTCGAAAAATTAATTTCAAAATAATATTTAATAAGATTTCCAACATTTGCAAAAAAGAATCTGGATGATTTTAAAGTAACTTTTTTACTTTTGCAAGATTTTCAAAACAAATTTGGGGAAGTTCGAGATTCAGGATAATAAAATTATTATTAGATTTCTGGAAAATTTTCAAATGATTTTTTTTAACAAATTTTTAAGAAAATATTGAAGAAAATTTTAAACCAAATTTTAATGCATAAATTACTGTTTCAAGCAAAATTGTTTAAGCTGACATCATTTGATAAATGTATAAATTTTTTTATTCATTCTCCAATTTATAGCATTGAAAATGATAGCGTGGATTTATATTTTTTTAAATATTTTAACTGTACAATGTATAAAAGTTAAAAATTGAAATTTCGCAGTTTAACGGCTTTTAATTGAAAAATTTTGTATTGAAAAGTGTTAAAAGCTTTCATTGTATACGCGTAAATGATTCAGCGTTTATATTAACATTTTTTAAGCTTTAATTTGAAAAGTTAAAAGATAAAGTATAGCATCTATAACTATAAAAATGAACTTATAAATATTCAGAATTGGAAGTATCAGAAATTCAGTTTTCATCGACATAACCTCAAAACTTTATTTCATTCTTATTTTAATTTTACCGACGATTTTAGAGCTAAATTTAGAGTTAAATGTATTATCTTTAAAGAAAAATGGTCATAGTTAAATCATTCTTATCTTGTAGTTTTATAGCAATAATTCAGATATTTTATATTGATTAAATAGTTATTTTGATGATTTCGAAAATTTGAAGGGCAGTAACATTTTTTTCAATTCAAGATTCAAAATTTTAAACTTATAAGTTTAAAAAGATTTCAATGGTTACATATTTCAAAGCGTTTTAATTGGAATTTTCCAAAAACTTGAAATTTCAATATTTTTCGAAAATACCCCGTTTCAACTCAGAATTAAATTTCATTTGAGAAATTCCCGGCTCCAATCCAGAATTTAAATTGTTTTCGAAATTTCCCGTTGTAGCTCAGATGCTGTTAATATTAAAAAATTCCCTGTTCCAATCCAGAATTTTAATTCTTTTGGAAAATTACCCATTTCAACTGAGGATTAAGTTTCTTTTTAAAAGTGCCCGGTTCCAATGCAGACTTTTAAGTTTTTTCGAAAATTTCCAATCGCAGCTCAAAATTGGTTGAAATTGGAATATTTCCTGTTCCAACTCAGATTTTATTCAAATCTGAATATTCCGTTTCAACTTCGAATTAGAATTCTTTTTAAAAATTCCCCGTTCTAGTCCAGAATTTTAATTCTTTTCGCGAATTACCCGTTTCCAATAAAATTTAGAATTATTTAAGAAAAATTCCCTCTTCCAATTCAGAATGTTAATTCTTTACGAAAATTTCCAGTTTTAGCGCAGAATTAATATTCTTTTGAAAAATTCCTTGTTCTATTCCAGAATTTTAATTCTTTTTGCGAATTACCCGTTTCCAATAAAATTTAGAATTATTTAAGAAAAATTCCCTCTTCCAATTCAGAATGTTAATTCTTTTCGAAAATTTCCAGTTTTAGCGCAGAATTAATATTCTTTTGAAAAATTCCTTGTTCTATTCCAGAATTTTAATTCTTTTTGCGAATTACCCGTTTCGACTCAAAATTAGAATTATTCTTAAGAAATTCCCGCCAAGGACGCGACTAAAAAATTTATTGAGTTTGTTTTTGCGTTAATATTTGGTACTTGAATACAAAATAAAGTTCACTTTATTAATTTTTCTTGTTATAAAATTATTATTATAAACAAAATTGTAAGAAATTATGAATTTCAAAAATGGCGCCAGATCTGGCTCAGATCGGGCCGTTTGTTTCATCAGCGATCGGGCCCAGGTCCGTTTTCCAGATCTGGGCCAGATGTAGCCTTTTCTTTTCTTTTCTCGCATCAACTTTAAATTATGTTAATGAAAAAAGTTGTACTATAAAAAACCGATTTTAAAAATATATAAATTACCATAACTTCCCTACTCTTTAATAAAATGTATTAATATTGTAGGTCAATCGATTCTTCTCGAACCAAGGAATCTTTTATATTCTTGCATCAACTTTGAATTATGTTGAAGAAAAAAAATTTACTATAAAAAACCGTATTTTCAAATATTATACATTACCATAGCTTCCTTACTCTTCAATAAAATGCATCAATGTTATAGGTCAATCGGTTCGTCTTGAATCAACACAACTTTTCTATTCTCGCATCAACTTTGAATTATATTAATGAGAAAAGTTTTACTATAAGAACCCGATTTTCAAAATATATAAATTACCATAACTTCCCTACTCTTTGATAATAGTATATTGCGCCACATGTGCGGAAAGTAGGCAGTTCCACACGAGTGTGAAGTTTGCTGTACGAGCCAAAGGCGACGCGAAGATGAGCCGATGGCAAGCACTGTAAACTTCACAAGAGTTGCAACTGTCTACTTTCAGCACCTGTTGCACACGATATTTTTTGTAACAAAAGCAGGAAATTTTCGATTTGAGAAACAAAAAGAATACATTTTTTGGAAATTTATGTTAATTTTTGGAAATTTATGGTAAAGTTACCAAAAATTACGAGAGATTTCCGGAAAGGATTTTTCTAAATTTTGAATATGTTGTAGATCATGACATCCCCGATAAAAATTTCGCATGCCCGAAAGTCAAAAAATTGACATTTTTTCGTCCCTATCACACGAAAGGTCGTAATAAATGCGGTTTTGGAGAATCGCTGCAGAAACTGCAGAACTGTTTAGCGCCATGCTGATGTGTAATGCCCAGAACTCGGACCCTCTGCCATTATGTAGTTTATGACCCCTGTTAGATGTGTTTATGACTGAGGGTCAAAAAGTTACCAAATTTTGGTCCTTAACTATTCAAAAGTCGACTTCAAATATATTTCCTTGAACGTGACTTCCGTTAAAAGCACTTGATGGCCCAAGGTCAAAAAGTGGACAGTTTTTCGTCCCTATCGCGTCAAAGGTCGTGTTAAAAGCCGTTTAGGAGAATCAGCGCAGAAACTGCGGGACTGTATCGCCATACTGATATATCATGCCAGGTGGAGAGAGAATTTTACGGAATTTGTGTGGAAGGTGTGAGTGGAGTGTGAGGGTGGAAGCCAAGTAGGTGAGTAGGGTTGTGTCGGGTGAATTGGGGAGATAAAAAGTGAGTTTCAGCGTGGGTGGGAGGTGGTATCTAGCTGGATAGGGAAAATGAGGTTAGGTTGGCAAGTAATCGGGGGAGTTCGTGGTCAGGAGTCCTGGGCTTTCGAGGGTTCAAGGGTGGTTCTCGAAAAGTTAGGGGATGCTAAGGGAGAGAAAGGGGTGTCTGCAGGGACTGAGGAATTGAAAAAAAAGGAAAATTTGGCGGCGAAAGACGTCAACATTTGGCAGAGACATCTGTTGTTTGCGGCAGGTACTGCATGGATAGGTCCCAGTTACCGGCGGTAGAGCGGGAGGTGGGCAGCGAGAGTACTGGCAGTGCTGGTGGTGAAACCGACGGTAAGGGAATTTTCCACAAGCCACGACGGCCAACAACGCGTCGCCCGGTGTCGAGCAGTGCGTCGGGGAGAGGGAGAAATCGGGACGGTGGCAACGAAGGAAGCGAGAAGGTAAGGGAGAGAGCGTCAAGCGCAAGTGACGGGGAGGATCTCTTGAAAAGGAAGAGAGACAGCCAAGAGAGTCCGGAGAAAAGCGAGGTCGAGAGCCCCTTTAAGAAAAGCGGGATAACACCGAGGTCACCCCCCAAAAAAATGGAGGGGATGTTGGAAGAGGAGGCTCTCGGGATGTTGTTAGGCGAGATCAGGGGGCTGAGGGAGGACGTAAGGGGGACCAAGGAGCAGATGGAAGGTATGAGGGAGGACTTGCGAATCAGAGATGCGAAATGGGAAAAGGAGGTGAAAGAGCTGAGAGAGAGAGAGTAGATGGGTTAGAGAGGGAAAGAAAAAAAAAAGAAGTTAAAATAAAACAGATGTAAGAGGAGATTAGGGCGTGGAAAGAGAAGACGGAAAAAAGGCTTGAGAAGGTGGAGGGCAGGACGGAAATGGAAATAGGAGTCGGGGGTAGCGGGGGCGAGATTAAAGGTATTTGGGAGAGGGTAGAGAATATGATAGAAGAGAAAGTGGGAGAGCGTAGGAATGAAAAGGAGGAGAGGGCGGATAGGGAAAGGATAAGGGCAATGGAGTTGAGAATGGAGAGAAAGGAGAAGGCAGACAGGAGAAATAATATTGTGATAAGAGGGTTGAAGATGAAGAGCGGGGAAGAAAGGGAGGGCGTGGAAGCGCTGCTACAGAGCATAGGGTGGAATAAAGGCAGGGTAGGGAAAGTTAAGTTGGAGGGGAGAAAGGAGAAAGAAGTGGCGGTTGTGGAGTTGGAGAGCTGGGAAGAAAAATTGGGGGTAATGAGAAATAAAAATAGGATAAAGGATAAGCAAGTTTTCATCGATCACGATTTGACGAGAAAGGAAAGGTATGTACAGAGAATGCTGTACGACAGGGCTAGGAGGGAGAGGAGTGAAGGGAGATCGGCGAAGGTAGGATATCGGAAGATAAAAATAGACGAGAAAATGTGGGTGTGGGACGAGGAGAAAGAGGTGTTGAAGGAAGTGCAGGGGAATTTGTTTCGTAGGAAGTAGGGGGGTGGGGGTAATGTAGGGTAGAGGAGTTGTCAAGGTGCTTTACTGGAACGTAGCAGGGGTAAAGAAGAAGGATGAGGAGTTCTGGAGGTATATCCAGGAATTTGATGTAGTAGGACTGGTAGAGACGTGGGTGGAAAGAAAGGAATGGGATAAAATAGAGCCAAAGCTGCCAAGGGGGTATAGGTGGAGACTCCAGGAGGCGGTCAGAGTGAAGAAGAAAGGAAGGGCTAGTGGGGGAATTATAACGGGGATTAGAGATGGATTAGAGGAAGAAGCTCACGGAGAGGAAGAGGGGGAGGGAGTGCAAATGAGGAAAGTAAAGATAGGAGGGGTAATGTGTAAGTTTGTGACAGTGTACAATAAGGATGGGATGGAAAGAATTAAAGAAAGGGTGGAAGATCTGTTAGGTGAAAGAGAAGAGGGTATGGTGGTACTGGGTGGGGACTTTAACGCGAGGATGGGGAGGGAAGGGGGCCTTTACAGGGAAGGGGAGAGCTTCGAAAGGAATTCGAAGGATAGGTTAATAAATAAGGACGGGGAGATTCTAAGGGACTGGATGGAGGATAGAGGCTGGGCGGTGGCAAATGGTATGGCAACTGGGGACGAAGAGGGAGAATACACATATGTAGGTAAGGTGGGGGTATCGGTAATAGATTATGTAGTTATGAATATGCAAGGGTGGGAGGAGATGGAGAGATTCGCAGTAGAAGGGAGGGTAGAATCAGACCATCAGCCATTAGGGTTGTGGATAAGGGGTGAGAACGGCGGAAGGCAAGGTGGGGAAGAAGTGTCGACGGGGGAGAGGGTTAGCTGGACGAGGGAGGCGATAGAGAAATATAAGGAGCAGTTAGGGAAGGTACGCTTCGAAGGGGAGACGATGGAAGAGATATGGGAGGCTTTAAGAGAGAAAGTGAAAGGGTGCGTGCAAAAGAAGGTATTCAAAAAGAAGAAGAAAGGAATGGTGAAGCCGTGGTGGGATAGGGAATGTAAAAAGATGAAAAGAAAGGTGAAGAGGAAGTATAAGAAGTGGAAAGAGGGTACTGCGAAAAGGGAGGAGTACGTAGAAATGAGGAAGGGGTTTAGGTTGATGTGTAAGAAGAAAGAACAGGAAAAGGAGAAAGAGCTGGAGGAGGAGTTAGGAAATGTTAAGACAGAAGGGGACGTCTGGAAGATAATAAATAGGTTTAGGAAGCGTAGAGTAGGGCTAAGCGACAAGATAGGGAGTGAGGAGTGGAGGGAGTTTTTTAAAGAATCATTTCAGGGCTCAGATTCAAGGAAGAGAGATGATCGGAGTAGAAGAACGGGGGAGGCAGAGATGGAGGAGTTGAATGACGAGGAGATAGAGAAACAGATAAGGAAGTTAAAAAGGTCAAAATCAGCAGGGCTGGATGGGCTAGAGAACGAAGCATGGCTGTTTAGTACACAAGAGGTTAGGGAGAGGCTGAAGGAGGTAGTGAAGAAAGTATGGAAGGGGGAGGGATTCCCACGAGGGTGGAGAAAAGGATTAATAGTGCCTCTGTATAAGAAAGGAGAGAGGGATAGGCAGGAAAATTATAAGGGGATTACGCTAATGAATACGGCGTATAAAGTAAACGCGATGGTAGTAGCGGAGAGGCTGCGGAAGGATGTCGAGGGGAAAGGAATATTGCCAGAGACGCAGGCGGGCTTTAGGGCAGGTAGGAGTACTATCGACAATATCTACGTTCTGCAGCACGTGGTGGATAGAGAATTAGCGAAGAAGGGGTCGAGAGTGTACGCGTTTTTTGTGGATCTAAAAGGCGCGTTTCCGTCGGTGGATAGGGGGAGGTTGTGGGAGGCGATGGAGGAGAGGGGAGTGGAGAGAGGCCTGATCGAGAGGGTAAGGGAGATATATGAAGAAACCAAAGATAAAGTAAGAGGAGGACAGGGGATTTCGGAGGGATTCTGGATGGATAGGGGGTTAAGACAAGGGTGTCCGCTTAGCCCGATGCTTTTTGCGATTTTAATTGCGGATATGGAAAGTAAGCTGGAGGCCGGAGTGGTAGGAGGAGTCAGGATAGGAGGGGTTAGAAGTTGGTCGCTAGCGTATGCAGATGACATAGTGTTGTTGGCAAAAAGCGAGGAGGCCTTAAAGGAAATGATGAAGAGGTTGAGAAGATACCTAGATAAGAACAGGTTAGAACTGAATGCGGAAAAGTCCAAGGTTATGGTTTTCAGTAAAGCAGGTGGAAGGGATAAGGAAGGGGAGTGGAAGTGGAAGGGAAAGGCGGTGCAGGCGGTGAAAGAGTTTGTGTACCTGGGCTTCTTGTTTCGGAGGAATGGCGGAGTGGATGGTCACATAAAAGAGAGAGTGAGGAGGGCAAATGTGGTGATGAGGCAGGTGTGGGGGTTGGGAAAGAAGTTATTCGCAGATGATTTTGGAAGGAGAATAAAATTGTTTGACTCACTAGTGATGAGTGTGCTATTGTATGGAGTAGAGGTGTGGGGCTGGAAGGAAAGCGAAGAGGTAAATAGGATACAGGAGAGATATGTAAAGTGGACACTGGGGTTGGCAAGGAACACGCCTAATTATATTGTCAGGAGGGAGACGGGGAGAACGAGTGTAGGGATTCTAGCGGGGAGTCGAGCGTGTAAATATGAGGAGAAATTTTTGGAAGAGGGGGGAAGTAAGCTGGTTAGGGAGTGTTGGTGGGAGAAGGAGAACAGGAGAGGGGGTGGGAAGATGGAGGTTGAAAGAGAAAGGTATTTTAGAACGAATGGACTGCATATGGATGAATTGAGAAGGATGCATGAGGAAGGAAGGAAGGTATATGAGTTGGTTAAGAAACACAGCATGGAGAGAGAGAAGACAGCAGGGGAAGAGAGAATAAGAGAGACAAGGTTTAATGAGAACTATGTGTCGATTATGCCAAGGGCGAGAGCGCAATATTTGTGTGAGAAAGGAGAGAAAGGAAGTCAGGAGCTTATAGCAAGGATGAGATGTGGGCGCATGGAGGGTTTCAATAGGTTCTGGCTCGC
>CAKNYM010040604.1:7301-20920 GCA_932195095.1 Andricus curvator
TCAGAATTCATCTCTTTAGGTTAAAAATTCTACTATTTGATTGAAAAATTAATTATTTTGTTGAAAATTCAAATATTTTTATAAAAAGTCATATTTTTTTGTCGAAAACTCAACTGTTTTGTTGAACATTCGTCTTTTTGGTTGAAAATTCATCTATTTTGTTAAAGTCATTTGTTTTTGTGGAAAGTTCAACTGTGTTATTGAACATTCGTTTTTTTATAGAAAATTGATCCATTTGGATTAAAAATTCATCTTTTGATAGAATGGTTATCTTTTTTGTTGAAAGTTAATTCTTTTTAATTGAAAAGTCTATTGGTTAACAAATTCTACTATGTTGTTGAAATTTTTATTATTTGTTTGGAAGTTCAACTATTTTCGTATACATTCGACAATTTGGATAGAAAGTTCGTCCTTTTTTATTGAAAATTCATCGTTTGATAGAAAAGTCATCTTTTTGGGTTGAAAATTTACCTTTTTTAGGATAAAAGTTAATTCTGTTTAATTAAAATATCTGCTATTATATTTTTGATTCATAATTCACCTCTTTTGGTTAAAAAATCTACTATTTCGTTTAAAAATGTATTATTTTGTTGAAAATTCAACTAAATATTTCGTTAAAAAGTAATATTTTTTGTCAAAAATTCAAGTGTTTTGCTGAGCATTCGTCTTTTAGTTTTAAAATTCATCTATTTTGTTAAAGTCATCTTTTTTTGTCTAAAGTTAAACTGTTTTATTGAAAATTCGTTTTTTTTTTAATAGAAAATTCATCCATTTAGATTAAAAAATCATTTTTTTATAGAAAGGTGATATTTTTGGTTGAAAGTTAATTCCTTTTAATTGAAAAGTTTACTATTACATTTTTTGGTCAGAATTAATCTCTTGGTTTCAAAATTATACTATGTGGATGAAAATTTAATTACTTTATTAAAAATTCAACTATTTTCTTGAAAAGTCATAATTTTTTGTCGGAAATTAAATTTTTCCTTGCTCATTCGTATTTTTGGACAGAAAGTTCGTCATTTTAGATTGAAAATTCACCGTTTGGTAGAAAAGTAATCTTTTTTGGTTGAAAATTTACCTTTTTGGTTGAAAGTTAATTCTTTTCAATTAAAAAGTCTACTATTATAAATTTATTTCAGAATTTAGTTCTCTTGGTTACAAATTAAAAATTCATCTTTCGGTAGAAAAGTCATCTTTTTTGGTTAAAAGTCAATTCTTTTTAATTTAAAAGTGTACTGTTATTTTTTTGGTACGGAAAATTTTATTATTTGTTGAAAATTCAACTATTTGGTAAAAAATTCTTTTTTTTTTGTCGAAAATTCAACTGTTTTTTCGAACATTCGTCCATTTGGATTGGAATATCATCTTTTGGTCAAAAAGTAATGTTTTTTGGTTAAAAATATATCTTTCTTGGTTGAAAGTTTAACTGTCATCTAAAACAATCGTCTTTTTGGCTTGACAATTTAACGATTTGGTTAAGAATTCAGCTTTTCTGTTGAAAACTCGTCTTTTTGGGTTAAAAATGCTCTCTTTTGGTAGAAAGTTCAACATTTTTGGTTGAAAATGCACCAATTATTTCAACTTAAAATCTTAGGATTAATGTTATTCAAAAGAATTTATTCTCCTATTTTCATCAAAAATGACACTATTTCCCCTGTTTTGAGAGGCTTTTTTTAAGCTGTGATATCTGTGATTTTAAAACTCATCAATTCCTTTGAAAGAACTCGAAACTACGTCAGTTAAAATCTATACTTATTGTGTTTTATTTTGAATCCGTAGAGTAAATGATTATAAAAGTACTTAAGGAAAAGGAAAATAATCAAAAATCGTTTGTTTTCATGCTTCACAGTTCTTCGCGGACAATAAAAAGGAGAAAATTCGACGATGAGTTGGTAGAAACGACTTTTAACCTCCAGCCACCGACTCCGAATTCAAAATCGTCTTCAAGGTCGCGCACAGTATCAGTTTCTACTGGTCCTTTGGATATCGCACCTCCTCAATCTTTACCAAGTCCTGTACCAGTTTCTACTCCATTACCTCAACCAGAACGTGTCAATCGGAGGCCAAGTAGACCGAGTGGCTCGTCTTCATCTAGTAGGAAAAATAAGAATAAAAAGAATCATTCACATTCTGCTAATGCTACCAAAGATCTTGGAAGATGGAAACCCACCGACGACTTGGCTTTAATTACTGGAGTGCAACAAACCAACGATTTGAGAATGGTAAAATACCATTTAATTCAAATTCGAAACTGCATTTACGGTTTTTATTTGATGAAATTCAACAACTTGGTTGAAAATTGTACTACTTTGTTAAAAATTTATCTTTTTGGTTGAAGTTTTATCTCTTTGGTGGAAAATTGAACTATTTCGTTGAAAATTCGTTCCTTTTTTCGTTAAAAATTAAATTATTTGAACTGAAAATTTAAGTATTACATTTGTAGTTGAAAATTTATCTTTTTTACGAAAAAAATGAACTTTTTGGTTAAAATTGATTTATTTTCAGTTAAATTCATGTATTCTGTTGAAAATTCGTGTTTTTGAGTATAGAAAATTAATCTTTTCAGTTAAAAATTTATTTTTTTTGTTGAAAATTCACCGCTTGGATCAAACTTTAATTATTCCATTAAATATTCGTATGTTTTTTTGTGTCTTCTTGGCGTGAATATCAAATGATTTTGCAGAAAATTAAAGTATATAGTTGACAATTAATCTTTTTATTAACAATTCTTATTTCCGGGTTAAAAATTCAATTGTTTTGTAGAAAATACGTCTTTTTTGTTTAAAAATTCATATCTTCATGTATACCATCTTTTTGGTGAAAAATGCAACTATTTGGTTGAAAATTCATATTTTTAGTGAAAATTAAAACATTTATTTGAAAAATTATCTACGTGGTAGAAAATGAACTTTTTTGTTACAAATTCATAGTGAGGGTTTAAAAATTCAACTGTTTTGTGGAAAATTGATCTATTTTGTTGAAAAATCGTCTTTTTGGGTAGAAAATTTATCTTCTTTTTTGAAAAATCATCTTTTTGGCTGTGGATTCAACTATTTTGTTAAAAACGCGTCTTTTTGGTTCAATTTAACTAGAAGAAAACTAATTTTTTGTTGAAAATTAATTTTTTTAACTGCAAATGTAACTATTCCCTTTTCGGTTGAAAACTGATATTTTTTAGTTGAAAATTCATCTATTGTGTTAAAAATTAAACTATTTATTCAAAAAAATTAACCAGGTTTTTGTGTAAAATTCATGTTTTTTGTTGAAAATTCGTCTTTTTTGGGTATAAAATTAATCTTCTTTTTTGAAAACTCATCTTATAGACTGTGAATTCAACTATTTGGTTCAAAATTCGTCTTTTTTGGCTTATTTTAAATGGTAGAAAATTCTTCCTTTTTTTTTGCTGAAAATTAATTTTTTAAACTGAAAATGTAACTATTCCATTTTTGGTTGAAAAACTTTGTTTTTATTGAAAATTTAACTATTTGGTTGAAAATTCAACTAGTTTGGTAGAAAATTCAACTATTTGCTGTTTGGTGGAAAATACAATTGTTTTGTGGAAAATTCATGTATTTTGTTAAAAATTCGTCTTTTTGGGTATAAAATTAATCTTCTTTTTTGGAAATTGATCTTATTGGCTGTGGATTCAACTATTTTGTTCGAAATTCGTCTTTTTGGAATTCGTTTTTTCTTTGTTGAAAATTAGTTTTTTAAACTGAAAATGTAACTATTCCATTTTTTGTTAAAAATTCGTCTTTGTGAGAAGAAAATTAACTTTATGTTTTGAAAAATCAAAATTTTGGTTGAGGATTCATCTATTTTGTTGAAAATTTATCTTTTTCAGTTGAATTTAACCAGTTCAGAATTTTTTTTTTGTCGAAAATTAATTTTTCAAACTAAAATTGTAACTATTCCATTTTTGGTTAAAAACTTATATTTTTTAGATGAAAATTCATCTCTCTTGTTAAAAAATTACATTGGTTGGTTACATTGATTGATGAAAATTCATCTTTGTAGATTTAAAATTTAACTGTTTTATTGAAATTTCGTCCTTTTGGATGGAAAATTCACATACATACATACGTGAAATCAGAAATATTAAATCTTATATTGAGAATTCATCTTTTTTGTTTGAAAACTGAACTATACTTGGTTCAAAATTTAATTATTTTGTTGAAAATTCAACTATTTTTTTAAGTCTTTGTGGTTTGAAAATTCTACTCACTATAGAACAACTCATTAGAAACGCGAAAAAAACGCAGAATACAAGTGAAATCGGTCTAAACGGTCTCTTTTTTTAGGTTCACAGAGGAACAAAGTTTTCTTGTCGTTTTACTCTCCAAGAAATACAACAAAGATGGTACGCTTTATTGTACGATAGTGCAGTTTCTCGAATTGCAGTTCAGGCGATGCGAAATTTGCATCCTGAATTAATCGCAAGTGTGCAAGCAAGAACTTTGTATAGTAAAAGCGAAGAGGATCTTCTCGGTACAATCAAATCTGTAAGTTAAAATTTATTAATGTTTACTTACATAAGGCACAAAATAAAATGAATGAAATCTATACTATTTACATAAATTATAATCATTGTTTTTCCAGACTTCACAGCCGACATTGGAAATATTTCAAGAGCTTCTGGAATCAAACGCCCAGACTTTTTACCCGGCTAGAACAGCAAAAGCTCTTCTGGCTCATTGGCAGCTGATGAAACAGTATCACCTGCTACCAGATCAAACCGTCCATAATTTACCACGTGGAGAACATGTTCTAAGTTTTTCTGATGCAGAGGATATGATCAACGATAGTGAATTGACGGATCAAAAGGACGAGATAATTGATAACGAGATGGCTATGGCCGACAGGAAAAATAAAAAGGAGATCAGAGTTCTCGAAAATGAACTCGGCAGATGGCAAGTCCTCGTTGACAACGTGACGGGGGTTAATCCTCCGGACTTTGACAATCAAACGCTCGCTATTCTCAGAGGACGTTTAGTCAGATACCTTATGAGATCTCGAGAGGTAAATTTACTTCCATTTCTTTAAATTCGTCAAGGGGTTGACCACTCGCCTTTTGAGTGTACAACAGGTTTCAAGATTTCAAAAGGTTTTTAAATATTTCAGAAGATTTCAATGATCTTACAATAATTTAACAAAATTTCACAACGATTTCAAATATTCCAGAAAATTTCCCAATGATTTCAAGAGATTTTAAGAATTTCGGAAATATTTTAAAGATTTCACAAAGATTTCAAAATATTTCCTAAGATTTCGTGATGGTTTAAAAGATTTCAAGGATTTCAGAAATATTTCAATGATTTCACAAAGTTTTCATAAAGATTTCAGATTTACAAAGATTTTACAAAGATTTCATGAAGATTTAAATGGTTTCAAAATATGTCAAAGATTTCAAAAGTTTTTTTCAAATATTTAAATGATTTAACAAAGTTTTCATAAAGATTTGATAGTTTTCAAAGACTTCACACAAATTTTACAAGATTTCATAAAGATTTAAAAGATTTCCCAAAAATTTCGAAATATGTCGAAGATTCCCAAGATTTCGACATTTTTTCAAAGAATCCCAAAGATTTTTTCAAAAATTTCACAAAGTTCTCATAAAGATTTCATGGGTTTCAAAATTTAGATTTCGCAAAGATTTCCAAGTTTTAATAAAGCTTTCAAAAGATTTTTTCAAAGACGACACATATTTCAAGGATTTCAGAAAGATTTGAAAGATTTCAAAATATGTCGAAAATTCCAAAGATTTCGCAATTTTTTCAAAGAATTCCAAAGAGTTTTTCAAAAATTTAAATGATTTTTACAAAGATTTCATAGGTTTTAGAATTCACAAAGATTTCCAAGTCTTAATAAAGCTTTCAAAAGATTTTTTTTAAAGACGTCACAAATATTTCAAGGATTTCACAAAGATTTCAAAATATGTCGAAGATTCCAAAGATTTCGCAATTTTTTCAAAGAATTCCAAAGATTTCAAAAGAATTTTTCAAAGTTTTAAATGATTTCTCAAAGATTTCCAAGTCTTAATAAAGCTTTCAAAATATTTTTTCAAATACTTCACAAAGATTTCAATGATTTCACAAAAATTTTACAAATATATAATAAAAATTAAAAAGATTTCAAAGATTTCAGAGGATTTTGCAATTTGTTCAAAGATTTAAAAATATTTTAGAAGATTTCAAAGATTTCAGATTTCACAGAGATTTAAAAAGATTTCAGAAGATTTCGCAATGATTTCAAAAGATTTTAAGCATTTCAGAAATATTAAGATTTCACAAACATTTGAAAAGATTTTTTCAAAGATTTAAATGATTTCCAAGATTTAAAGAATTTCAGAAATATATTTGAGTTATCACAAAATTGTGAAAAGATGTTTTCAAAGATTTAAATGATTTTACAAAGATTTAAAAATTTCAAAAATACTTGAAAGATTTCAAAAATTTCAGATTTCTCAAAGGTTTCACAAGTACTTTTCAAAGATGTCACAAAGATTTCAGAAATATTTAAAAGATTTCACAAAGTTTTTAAAGATTTCAGAAATATTTATAAGATTTAAATGATTTCACACCGATTTTAAAAGGTTTCAAAAGATCTCACAACGATTTCAGAAGATTTCGCAATGATTTTAAAGATTTTTAGGATTTCAGAAATATTTAAAAGATTTCACAAGTGTTTTCAAAGATGTCACAAAGATTTCCTAAGGATTTCAGAAATAGTTAAAAGATTTCATAAAGGTTTTAAAATGTATCAAAAGATTTCAAAAGATTTCTAAATGGTTTTAAAGATTTTAAGGATTTAAGAAATCTTTCAAATATTTCGTAGATTTCAAAGAGTTAGAAAGGTTTCAAAAGATTTTATCAAAGATGTCACAAAGGTTTCGTAAAGATTCCGCAAAGGTTTCAAAAGATTTTTGCAAAGATGTCACAAAGATTTTACGAATATTTCATAAAGATTCCACCTATTTCAAATATTTCAGAAGATTTTGCAATAAATTCAACGATTTTAGAAATATTTTAAATATTTCACAAATATTTAAAAAGATTCTTTCAAAGATTTAAATGATTTCACAAAGATTTCAAACATTTCAGATTTACAAAGGTTTCAAAAGATTTAAGAAATATTTGAAATATTTCACAAAGATTTTAAAAGGTTGCAGAAAGTTTTGCAATTATTTCGAAGATTTAAATTGTTTTAGAAATATTTAAGAGATTTCGCAATGATTTCATAGATTTCACAGATTTTAGATTTCAAAAAGATTTTAAAAGTTTTCACAAATATTTCAAAAGATTTCACAAAGGTTTTAAATATTTCAAAAGATTTCGCAATGATTTTAAAGTATTTTTTAAAGTTGTCACAAAAATTCAAATGACTTCATAAAGATTCCAAAGATTTCACAATGATTTCTAAGATTTCACAAACATTTGAAGATTTAAAGAATTTCAGAAATATTTGAAAGATTTCACAAAGGTTTGAAAAGTGTTTTTCAAAGATGCCACAAACATTTCCTCAGGATTTCACAGATTTTAAGGGTTTCAGAAATATTTAAAAGATTTTTTCATTGAATGGTTTCACAAAGATTTCGCCATGATTTCAGAAATATTTCAAAGATTTCAAAATATTTCTTTTAGAGAATGTCACAAATATTTCGCAATGATTTCAAAAGATTTAAGAAATATTTGAAAGATTTCACAAAGATTTTAAAAGATTGCAGAATGTTTTGCAATGATTTCGAAGATTTAAATTGCTTCAGAAATATTTCAGAGATTTCGCAATGATTTCAAAGTATTTTTTAAAGATGTCACAAAAATTTTCAAATTACTTCATAAAGATTCCAAAGATTTCAGAAGATTTCACAATGATTTCTAAGATTTCACAATGATTTCTAAGATTTCACAAACATTTGAAGATTTAAAGAATTTCAGAAAGATTTCACAAAGATTTCATAGATTTCAGATTTCAAAAAGGTTTCAAAAGTGTTTTTCAAAGATTTCGCAAAGGTTTCAATAAAGTTTGTTGAAAAGATGTCACAAAGGTTTCATAATGATTTCAAAGTTTAACAGAAGATTTCGTAATGATTTCAAAGAATTTAAGGATTTCAGAAATATTTTAAAGTCACAAAGATTTTATGAAGATTTCATAAAGATTTGGCAATGATTTAAATGATTTCAGAAATATTTCAAAGATTTAAAGAATTTCAGAAATATTTTCAAGAGTGGTCAACTCCTCGATAATTAATAAATCCAATTCTTCTCTTAAATAACTATACTCTACTTTATTTATAGATTACGGTCGGAAGGTCTACAAAAGATCACAATGTCGATGTGGATCTAACCTTGGAGGGTCCTGCCTGGAAAATTTCTCGCCGACAAGGAACGATTCGCTTGAGGAATAACGGCGACTTTTTTATTTCCTCGGAAGGCAAACGGCCAATTTTTGTCGACAGCAGACCTATTCTCGCAGGCAACAAAATGAAGCTGAATCACAACAGTGTTGTCGAGGTAAACCTCTTTTTAACCGTACAGTTTTTCCTCTACTTTTTTTTTCTATCTGCAAAACTGATTGAATATTCATTACAGATCGCAGGACTTCGGTTCATATTTTTAATCAACCAGGAGTTAATTTCCGTGATACGACAAGAGGCAGTCAAACTGAACTTGAATCCGTGAGATTAGTTGTAAATCGACAAAACGCTTTACTAATGTACAAAAAAAAAACAATTGCGAACCCTTTCGCACTCGAGGGCTGAACTTCGTTTTCTACTTGTCACAATTATTTATAACTATCATCGTATTTTTAGTTGCAGCGTTGTAAATTTTGATAGAAAAAAAAAGATAATTAAATAAACATTGAGAGCTCTTTTTCAATAACAAGTCGACTATTAATTTAATCCGCGAATCCCTTTATTTACATGATTGGAGATTAGCATAAATATTCACATACATAGATGAACCTACAAACTCGAGTCACATAGAAAACTTAAAAATTTACAATTTTATTAGTATTTCTAGACGCGTTTATGTAACGCCAATGACAAATTGACTAATAATTATTCAATATCCATAACACAGATATAAAATAAAAAAAAAATTGAAAGATGTGACACTGCATGACATGTAGGAAATCGTTCTTCACTTGGAAAAATAGATGCACGCACTCAAAATTGACTATTTCTTAATAGTTATTCTTTAGAGTCAGTATCAAGTTACGAATTTAACATGTACATATATACAGAGCAACGAATAATTTCGACGAGTGAACTTGAAGAAAGCAAGAATATTGTTCGAATAGTTGGCCCCCTGGAATCTATACGTAACGCGTTTGTCCATTTTCTGTAAGTTCAACCAAATTGAATTCAATTCCTTTCACACAAATATATCTGGTATTAATTTCCAAGTTTTTCCCAATTTTTCCAAGCAAGTGCATGAATAGCACCTCCTAGACATGAATTATAGTTTTAAGTGTCAATCCGAACCCACTGATATCTTCCATAGATAATAATCAATTATCTTACAACATTCTATTTACAATTACAGAGACACAAGTGAAGAAAATTTAATTTAACTCAGTTCGAATCCTGCACCAGCCTGAATTGCATACAACAGTTTTTCACGCAAAGTTTTTTCGTCGGGAAACTCTGGCAGCTTTAGGAGATTCATACAGGTGCTGGAAGTTGGCAAACGATTGATGCTTCCTGCGTGCTGAATGCAGAATGGAGGGTCCAATTCCTTAAAAAATAGAACATTTTATTTTTAATCTTTGGTCTTTTTTTTTCAATTAAAGAAAAAAGAATCTTGCGATCAAATTTGGACAAAACACTCTTAAATATCTCCATTAAACGAAAAAATGAAAGAAAAAGAAGGAAATCTTCACATCCTCTTCCTTCTTTATTCCTTTTTTTTAATCACAATCAAAAAACATTTACAAAAAGGCAATAATAACAAATTTTTCAACCCGTCAAAACTCAGCTTACTTTAAATTAAATGGGAAATTTTATAAGCAAAATTTGATACAAATGAATGATTTTACAAAGATTTCAAGAGAATTCAGAAGATTTCGAAAGGATTTCAAAAGATTTTAAGGATTTGAGAACTAATTCAAAGATTTCATGAAGATTATTTCAAACATTTTAATAATTTCACAAAGATTTCATAGATTTCGAAGAGTTCAGATTTCACAAAGATTTTATAGAGATTTCATAAGGGTTTCACAAAGATTTCAAATATTTCAGAAGATTTTGCAACTATTTCAAAGATTTTAATGATTGAAGAAGTATTTAAAAGATTTTAGAAATATTTAACAGATTTCACAAAGATTTTAAAACATTATTTGAAAAATGTAAATGATTTCACAAAGATTTCCCAATAATTTAAAAGATTTCAGAAATTTTATAAAGATTTCCAAAGATTTTTTCAAATATGTCACAAAGATTTCAAATATTGGGAAAGATTTCACAGATTTCAAACAGTTAAATTTTCAAACAAAATTTACAGAATTTCACAAAGATTTAAAAATATTTCAAATATTTCAAAAGATCTTATAATTATTTCAAAGATTTTAATGATTTCATAAATACTTGAAAGATTTTTGACATATCTAAAAGATTTCACAAAGATTTGACAAAATTTCAAAAATTTAAATGATTACACAAAGATTTCGCAATGATTTCAAAATATTTCCGAAGATTTTGCAAAGATTTCAAAGATTCTAAGGATTTCAGAAACATTAAAAAGATTTCACAAAGATTTAAAAGATTTCTTAAAGATTTAAACAGATTCTTTCAAAAATTTTAATGATTTCAGAAATATTTTAAAGATTTCACAAATTTCATAAAGATTTCACAAAGGTTAGAAAAGAATTTTTCAGAGATTTCACAAAAATTTAAAAAGATTTTACAGATTTCAAAATATTTCAGAAGATTTTGCAATGATTTCAAAGATTTTAAGGATTTCAGAAACATTAAAGAGTTTACAAAGATTTGAAAAAATATTTTTTTTTAATTTAAATGATTTCACAAAGATTTCGCAATTATTTCAAAGATTTTAAGGATTTCAGAAATATTTAAAAGAATTCAGAAAATTTAAACGATTTCAGAAATATTTCAAAGATTCACTAAGATTTCAATGATTCCACAAAGATTTCATATATTTCAAAGGTTTCAGATTTCAAAACGGTTTGAAAATATTTTTTCAAAGATGTCACAAAGATTTTAAAGATTTCGCAATTATTTCAAAAGATTTTAATGATTTTAGAAATATTAAAAAGATTTCAGAAGATTTGAAGGATTTCAGAAGATTTAAAGGATTTCAGAAATATTTCAAAGATTTAAGAGGTTTCAGATTTCACAAAGGTTTGAAAAGATTTTTTCAAGGATTTCACAAAGGTTTTGAAAGATTTTTTTTTAAATTCACAAAGATTTTAAAGATTTCGCAATTATTTTAAAAGATTTTAAGGGATTCAGAAATATTTTGAAGATTTAAAGGATTTCAGATATATTTCAAAGATTTCACAAAAGATTTCAATGATTCCACAAAGATTTCAAAGGTTTCAGATTTCACCAAGATTTTACAAAATATTACAGAAGATTTCGCCATAATGTCAAAGATTTAAACTATCTGAAGGAATAGTTCAAAGATTTCACAGATTTCGCAATTATTTCAAAAGATTTAACGGATTTTAGAAATATTTAAAAGATTCCAGAAGATTTAAAGGATTTCAGAAATATTTCAAAGATTTCAGATTTCACAAAGGTTTGAAAAGATTTTTTCAAGGATTTTACAAAGTTTTCAAAAGATTTTTTCAAAAATGTCACAAAGATTTTTAAAAATTCACAAAGATTTTAAAGATTTCGCAATTATTTGAAAAGATTTTAAGGGATTCAGAAATAGTTTAAAGATTTCAGAAGATTTAAAGGACTTCAGATATATTTCAAAGATTTCAATGATTTCACAAAGATTTCACAGATTTCATTAAGATTTCAAAAATTTTACGATTATTGAAGCCTTTAACAGTTTTTATTCAAAACTTCAATTTACGTATGCAATAAAAAAAATTCGTTTTTTAGACATCGAATTAATAATTAATAAAGAAAATTACATATTCAGAATTAAAATCAGGAGAACCGCAAAAATTTTAATTTCAAAATACTCTGATTTTTCCATGAATAATTTTTCATTTTCCCTGATCATTAATTTATTATTCTCGGGACTGCCACAGTCTCATTTACTTGAAAAACTGACTAATGTCTCTAATGTTATTTTGAATTTGAAATAATTCAAAAGTATGAAAAAGTTCATTGAATTTAGTAAGTTTGAAATGGGTTTACAAAAATTCAAAAGAATTTAATAAAATGCCGAAGAATTCAAGGTGAATTTAAAAGACTTCAACATGAATCAAACAAAAACTATAAAAAAACACTGAAAAAAAATCCATTGGATTGAGTAGAATCGAGATAATTAACAAGAATTAAGTAAATTCAAGGGAATTTCAAAGAATTAAAAAGAATTTCAAAAAAATTCGATATGAATTCCAAATGAATTGCAAAAATATTTGAAAATTTCTTCAAATCTTTGAAAACCTATGAAATTATTCACTACTTGTGAATAAATTCTTTGAAATCCATTAAAATATTATAAAATCCCACGAAATTCTATTAAATCTGATGACACTGTCTGAATTCCTGAAAAATTTATTAAAATACCTTCAGAGCTTTTAAAATCCCCTAAAATCATTGAAATCCTCGGAAATCTTTTAAAATTTACTACAAAATTTCAAATTCTTTGAAATCCCTTCAAATTGTCGAAATAAAGTAAAAATTTCTTTAAAAATCTTTTAGGACCCCCTAAAATATTTAAAACTCTTTGAAATCCCATTAAATTACTGAAATAAATGAAAAATTTCTTGGAATATTTTAAAATATCCTAAAATATTTCAAATTCTTCGAAATCCCTTCAAATTATTGAAATAAATTACAAATTTCTTGGAACCTTTTCAAATTCCGTAAAATATTTAAAATCTGTTGAAATCCCTTGAAACTTTTTACGGCTCTTGAAAATTCCTTGGAATTTTTAAAATACCCTGAAATATTTCTAATGCTTCAAAATGTTATGAAATCTCTTGAAAATTTTGAAAGCTTTTGAAAATGCCTTAGATTCTTTTAAAATCCCCTAAAATATTTTAAATCCTTTTAACCCCTTCAAATTATTGAAATAAATTAACAATTTCATGAAATTTTTTTACATTTCGTCAAATGTTTCAAATACTTTGAAATCACCTGAACGTTTTTAAAGCGCTTGAAAATGCCTGGGAATAATGTAACATACCCTAAAATATTTCAAATCCTTTGAAATCCCTTCAAATAATTGAAACAAATTACAAATTTCTTGAAATAAATTAAAAATTTCTTTAATTTTTTTTAAATTCCGTAAAATACTTAAAATCCTTTGAATTCTCATTAAATTACTCAAATCAATTGAAAATGCCTTAGAATATTTTTAAATCCTCTACAATATTTAAAATCCTCTGAAATACCATCAAATTATTGAAATAAATTAAAAATTTCTTGCAATATTTCAAAATCCCATAAATATTTAAAATCCTTTGAAATCCCT
>CAKNYM010040604.1:20930-59050 GCA_932195095.1 Andricus curvator
CCATTAAATGACTATAATCAATTGAAAATTCCTTGGAATATTTTTAACTACCCTAAAATATTTCAAATCCTTTAAAGTCACATGAAACTTTTTAAAGCTTTTGAAAATTGCTTTGAATTTTTAAAACTACCATAAAATCTTTAAAATCATTTAAAATCTTTAAAGATACTCTAAAATATTTCAAAAGAATTCAAGAAACTTCAGCCCCTAACCCATTTCCTGACTTTCGCAATTTTTTTCTCAAAATCCCTGAATTTTCCTGACCAATAAAATTCCCTGACTTTCCCTGATTTCCAAATTTCCGCTGACTTGAGGACACCCTTATCAAAAGAATTAAATTCATTTAATACTTTTGTTCTTCCATATTTTGGTCAAATTTCGAAAATTATTCAATTTATGTTAGAAAAGTTAAAAATCCATACAATTATCAGAATTCCATTCAAAATGGATTTAATAATAATTTTTGGTAAAGATTCTTCAGATAAAGTTGAAAAAATGTGTTCGCTAGACATAAAAAGGAATGTCTTAATCATGATCTTGATTGGGATAATGTTGAAATTTTATATTAACGAAAGTAATGAGAATAAGAGTGAATTTATGGAAATACTTTGCACTAAAAAACAAGGAGAGTTATCTATAAATTTAAAAACAGATTTAGAAAAATTAAATAATGTTTATGATAGTATAATGAAGTAAATTTAACAATTAGTTTCCATGAATGTTCCTTTCTTCTTCTTTTTAAATTTCCAGGGTGTCTACCCAAATCCCGGAAAAAAATTCCCTGACAATTCCAGGTTTTTTCCAGGTATCTTAAGTTTTTTCCAGGTACAATTTTTCATAGCATTTCATTTAATTTAAATTCAAATATTCCGCATATTTTAAACGCACTGTCTATAGTTATGGAATTTTCCATAACTCCAACCCCTTTTCTAGCTCGTTCAGAGCTGACATACACAGTGCCTAATTTTAAAAATTCGACTCGGAATATGTATACATTTTCGCGAGTTTATTATAAATAATGTTTTTTTTTCAGTTGCTAGGAATTTAATTAATATTACAAGACATTCTTAAATATTTTAGCACGATCGATTAATTAAATAATTAAATGATACTAAAAATATAATAATTTCTTGAATTTGTCTCTAAAGTCCATGAATTTTTTTCCAAAAAATACATTAATTCTCAATCAAACAGTTGGGTTTTTTAACTCAAAAAGATCAATTTTTAAACAATTAGCTGAATTTTAAACTAAGAATGAGCAGTTTCCAACCAAAAATAGAATAATTAAATTTTCAGTTAAAAAATTAATATTCCACCCAGAAAAAAACAGATTTATTTTTAAAACAAATTCAATTTAACTTTCAACCAAGTAGTTTTATTTTGAACCAATGAGATGCATTTTCAACTAAAATGATGAATATTTAACTGGAATACTTGAATTTTCAACCAAAAAGATAAATTTTCTACCACAAAAAAGATTTTTCAACAAAATACATCATATTTCAAAGAAATATTTGAATTATCAACTACAAAAAGACACATTTTCAAACAACTAAATGAATTTTGAAATAAAAAAGATCAAGTTTCAACAAAAAATTTAATTGTTGAATTAAAAAAAAAAGAAGAATTTTAATCTAAAATGATCAATCTCTAACTGAAATAGTTCATTTTTCAACAAAAAATATTAATTCTCAACCAATTGCATTTTCCAACGAAAAAAAAAATTATTTGAAACAAAAACAAAACTAATTTTCAAAAAATAGTTAGATTTTCAAACAAAGTAATGAATTTTCAATAAGGATGATGAGTCTCTAACTAGAATCATCAAATTTCGAACAAAAAGATTAATTTTCAACCCATAAGATTAATTTCTGCCAAAAAAGTCAGAATTTTCAACTAAAAAAGATGAATTTTCTACCAAAAAAACGATTTTTCCAAAAAATACATTAATTATCAATCAAACAGTTGATTTTTTTAACTCAAAAAGATCAATTTTCAAACAATTAGCTGAATTTTAAACTAAAAATGATCTGTTTTCAACCAAAAATGGAATAATTAAATTTTCAGTTAAAAAATTAATATTCCACACAAAAAAAAAACAGATTTATTTTAAAAACAAATTTGATTAAACTTTCAACCAAGTAGTCTTATTTTGAATCAAACAGATGAATTTTCAACTTGAATGATGAATATTTAACTGGAATACTTGAATTTTCAACCAAAAAGATAAATTTTCTACCACAAAGACGATTTTTCAACAAAATACATCAATTTTCAAAGAAATATTTGAATTATGAACTTCAAAAGGACACATTCTCAAACAAATAAATGAATTTTGAACTAAAAAAGATCAAGTTTCAACCAAAAATGTAATAGTTGAATTGAAAAAAAAGATGCATTTTTAACTGAAATGATCAATCTCTAACTGGGATAGTTGATTTTTTAACAAGAAATATGAATTCTCAACCAATTGCATGTACCAGCGAAAAAAAATTATTTGCAACAAAAACTAAACTAATTTTTAAAAAATAGTTAAATTTTCAAAGAAAGTAATGAATTTTCAACTAAAATGATGAATCTTTAACTGGAATAGTTGAATTTGAAACCAAAAACATGAATCATTAAATGTCCAACAAAAAGATTAATTTTCAACCCAGAAGATTAATTTCTACCAAAGAAGTCAAAATTTTCAAATGAAAAAGATCATTTTTCAACAAAATATTGAATACTTGCATGCAAATAAAAAAAAAATTCAAGAAACAAATTTTCAACAAAATGGTTAAAGTTGCAACTGGAATAGATCAATTTTCAGTAAAAAAAAAATAATTTTCAGCCAAAGAAAAAACGAATTTTCAACAAAATTGCTCATTTTTCAACCGAGGAGATGAATTTTCTCTTAAAATGATGAATCTTTAACAACAACAAAAAATTACTTTTTAACAAAAGATAAACTCTCAACCAAGTAATTAATCTTCATTCAAAAAGATGAGTTCGGAACGAAAAATGTAATAGTTGATATTTCAATCAAAAAAGATTGAAATTTTTAAACAAAAACAATGGAATTCAACCAAAAAGAACGATTTTTCAACAAAACACATGAATTTGCAACGAGATACTTGAATTTTCAACTAAAACCGATCAATTTTCAACCAAAAACAGAATACTTGAAATATCACTTAAAAAATTGATTTTGAACAAAACAAAAAAACGAATTTTCAACAAAATAGTTCAATACCCGTAATATAAAGCTACTTTTACAAATGAAGAATCATTGTTATTCGATTTAATATTGCAATTTACAAAAATTAAGCACGTTCTCGAAAAAATTCCCTGACTTTAAAAGAAATTCCCTGACATTTCCAGGTTTTTCCAGGTATATAAAAATTCCCTGACAATTCCAGGTTTTCCAGGTTTTCCAGGTAGGGTAGACACCCTGATTTCTGCTATTTTTGCTCAGATTTGCAATTCATAACATTTTTCTTTCCTTTTGTTTTATTTTGGTTTTTTAATTTGAATCGAAACATTTAAGACTATGTTCTCCAAATTTTATCGTTAGATTCTTGTAGTTAAAAAACTATAAAATCAGATCTACCTTAAATCCAAGCAGAGGAGGTCTGCTACAACTCGTGACAAACTTGAGCAGCTGGCTCTTCTGTTGATCACTAAACTCAATGACAACCTTCCAAAAAGCGACAATCGTCGGATGATCAGGAGTATATCCTCCCGTATAATTTGTATGGAGCTTCAAATCACTAACATCCACCGGAATCTGGGCCCCGGAAATCAGAACCTGGAGTTCCTTATTGTTAAACATCTGCAGCCAATCGAGCGGTACAACATTCCCGATACCCTGCTTAAATGCAAAGCATTGCGCTCTGATCTGCTTATTCAATTTGTAATCAGCCATCATATGAATATACTCTATTCTATTATGATTCGTCACCGGAATATTCGCCCCACCAGCTTTCAACTCATCAACCCTCCTCTCACCCAATTCATCCGACAAAACCGTGAAATCCAGTCCCAAATCAGTCACATCACCTTTGTAACTCTTCAGATACAACAGATTTCTGTACATAATTGGGTCTAACGACGCCAGATGATGAACATCAACGTCTGACTGGGTTCCAACAATTTTCGAGAGGAAGAACTCGGCAAAAGGAAGCTCCACCAGCAGATTCTCATACAAGGCCTTTCCCAGGATCCTTCCAATGAAATAATAGTGCTTCGGAAAATCCTCAACGAGCAAATGAACCGTCGGATTTGGATAAAGCAAGTTGTCCTTCGTCAGCCTGAAGAATCCACGATTAGGGTCAAAGCTCGTCCTCAACAGCTCGGTCAGAAATTCTCTAAAAAGTCCTCCACCGTCAACTCCAGCTTCTTCCAAGCCAGCAGTGTTCACCAACTGAACTCTCATCTTCAGTCTCATCTCCGGTTCATTCTCTGGAGACAGTTTGTCGAAAGCGTCTTCGTAAAGATAATTCCTCCGAACAGAAATCTGGATCGAAGGTCCCTGCATGAAATGAGTCAATTCCCCTTGCTGATCGAGTTTATCTCTATAAATCAGCGACTGGAAAACAATAACCCTGTCGCTAAATGGCACGACGAAGGGAATTTCTCGAAGCAGAGTCAGAGTCCGAACCTCCTTTGTCGACATCGGTGGCCCTTCTTCTACGTCCTCTCGTTTGAAGACTCTCAGTCCTTGGAAAGGAACATAACTCCTGAGTCTTCGACGCCTGAGTGTAAAATCCTGCGGCTTGTCAATTGGAATCACAATATTGGAAGCGATCCAGTGTCCATCCGGACAGAACTGTCTCCTCAAATCTCGAGTGTGCAATTGACGAAGCAATCCCACAGTCACCTTGAACAAATGAGTCCATACGTGCGTGTTTTGATCGCTCTGCGAACTGGGAGAGAGACCCAAAACGACGTTTTTGTAATCGTCTCGCACGGAAGGACGAGTGTCGGGAAACGCGAGTTCAACTAGACCTAAGCAAACGCCTTTTAGGTGATTGGACAGAGGAACCAGATCGGAAGTTGTGAAAGGCATTGCTTGCTGAGCATGATTATTGGAAATTGTCTCAGAAGCATCGACGAAGAACTCGGTGTCGTGCAAAGTAGCGATTAGTAGACTGAAGAGGGAACAAAATACGGCTAAGAGGGGAATAATTTTTTTGGCATCGTCGGGAGAGAGGGCGATGCCTCTTGAAAGTATGTGGAGCAAGGGTGTTGATCCTCCGAAGAGGGAGATTTGATTTAAAGAGAGGAGGGTGTTCCAAAGTTCTCTGAGGAAGGCGGGCTTGAATGCGAGCATGTAGAGAAGTTTGTACTTGTGGATGGCGAGCTTGTGGGTGATGAGAAGGTTGTGACAGAGTTGGCACAAGGGCTGCATCACGTTGGGGTCATTGCAGTTTTCGACTGCTGCTAAAATTGCTTGTACTCGTTGTTCATCGTTCAGAATGCTCACGCATTTTTGCTGGGTTTCAGCTTCGCTGTTGTCGAGAATCATCGATTCAGTGTCGCTGTCTGATTCATCAGTCTCTAGGGTTTGGGATGAGGGCGGCGGGTTGATTGTTGAAGACATGGAAGCGAGAACTTCGAGGTAGCTTATTAGGAATTCGTTTGTCTTTCCAGGAGCTGAAACAATATTTTGTTTTATTAAACAAGGTGGCCGCAAAACTTAATTTTCAAAATTTCCTGACTTCAATTACTAATTTTTCATTTTCTCTGACCCTTAATATTTGAAGACGAAAATTCTAATTTTGTAACAGTTTTAATACGGAATTATTTATAAATAGAATACAAATTTTTTATTTTTATTTATAAATTTTCAAGTAACTATTCTTAGGGCTGCCACAGCATAATTTACTTGAGCAAGGTGAAAAACTGGTCAAAAGTTTCCGGACACCTCTTTTTTGATGACTGACAAAGTTCTCTTAATTTCAATTATGACAGAGCAAAAAAATTATCTCTTTAAAGGGTTGAATGCTCTCAAAATTCTCTATGAAATGAGCCCAGGATGAAGCCAATTTCTTTATTTTTTTAGTAGATATTGTAAAAATAGTGTAAATTTCAATGTTTTCTTAAAATTTGAATAATTTCCGCAATAATCGATATTTTTTAATGTTCTTAAGCTCAGTTTAAAGCTATCTTTCTAGTTTGTAAATGTATGAAACCTATAACCATAAAGTTTCTATAAAAGTCCCTTAAAATATATATTTATTGAATGTTTTATTTTTATTTGCCTACAGATAAGATGTTTTGACATTTTTCCAACTTCAAGTTCTTGCACTCTGATGGGATTTTTTTAGAATTATGCTAATAAGCTGCTGCGATACCTTAGAAAAGTAGCTTTAAGATGAGCTCAAGGACATTAAAAAATATTGATTATTACGGAAGTTATTTAAAATGTAAGAATTTTGAGAGGATTTTACCCTTTAAAGAGAAAATTTTTAGCTCTCACATAATTAAAATTAAGAGAACTTTGGCAGTCATAAAAAAAAAGTTGTCGGCAACTTTTGACCGGCAGTGTATATAAAACAAAAAAGTGACCAAAAGTTACTAATTTCTGACCCAAAAAAACGAGCAAAAGTGACTAAGGTTCTTTTAAATTAAAAATAATTGAAAAGAATTCGATTCATAAGACTTCAGAACAATTTTTAAGGGAATAAAAAGAAAGAACAAGTTTGTTGGCCAGCTATTTTGGACAAAAATTCAAAAAGTTAGAGCATTTTGAAAATTTTTGAGACCATTTTTTTCAAGATTTAAAAATTCTATGGACGGCTATTCACAGTACTCGAAAAATTGAACAATTTATCCTCACGACTTTTTTCGATAAAAAGAAAATTATCAGGCTTATAGCATTTTCAATATTCAAACAAAGAAACGAAAAGGAAAATTTTAAGCCAAACAACGCACGATATGAAAAAAGTCAAGAGAAGAAAAACGTTGCTTTTTAAAAGCCCTACAAGATTATCAGAAGGACTTTTTGAATTTTCTTGAAAAATCGAAAATTCAAATTTTGATTGCACAAAAAATAATGAAAAATCAAAAATTACATTTTGCGGTCAAACTATGCTAGATACGAAAAAAATTGTGCACCCAAAAAAGATCTACAAATTTGTTATCAATCACTTTTTATAGGACAAACAGTTTTTGTTTTATTCGTAAAAAACATTAAAAATAAACAAATGAAATTTTTGGACAAACGACACAAGCTACGAAAAAAAATAATAAGACAAAAGTTATTCACCCAAAAAAGAGCTACAAATTTGTATTAATAATGTTTGATAGGATGCGTAGTTTTTGTTTTATTCGTAAAAAACGACATTCAAAATAAAACATTAAATTTTTGGACAAACGACACAAGCTATGAAAAAAATGAATAGACAAAATTTGCTCTTCCGAAAAAGAGTGAAAACTCATCCAAATTTGGCATCAATCATTTTTTGATAGGACGCGTAGTTTTTGTTTTAATCGTAAAAAATAACATTCAAAATAACAAAATTACATTTTTTGAAAAACGACACAAGGTACGAAAAAAAATTAATAGACAAGAAGTTGTTCACCCAAAAAGAATATACAAATTTGTTTTCAGTAATTTTTAGATAGGACGAGTAGATTTTCTTTTAATCGTAAAAAATAAGATTAAAAATAAACAAATTAAATTTTTGGAAAAACGACACAAGAGACGAAAAAAATGAAAAGACGAAAGATGCTCAACCAAAAATATCTACAAATTTATTATGAACTCTTGTTATAATAATATATTAAAAATAAAAAAATTAACTGTATGGAAAATGGACACAAGCTATAATAACATTTTATTTAACAAATTTTTCGCCTAAATTATATCTACAAATTTGCTTAGAACCACCTTACGCTAAGATCCGTATTTTTAGTTTAAATCGTAAAAAATGACATTGAAAATAAATTAAATTTATGGAAAAATGGCATAAGTTGGAATAAAATTTATAACAACAAAATTTTTTTCTTATAAGATGCGCACTTTTTAAATTATAAAAACAAGTCAATGAAAATGCGTCTGTTTCAATACCAATGCATATTATGAATTTTAATAATATAAATTTATTGAAAAGATATATTTTCAGGGTAGCTGAGAATTAAAATTAGTGCAAAATAAGGAACAAATATTAAAGTAATCATGAAAAACAATTTTTTTTTGCAATATATGATTAAGCAATCCCAGGCCGAGATACAGAAATAAATGTAATATACATTTGATATAATAGAGTTGAACGTAATGTAGAAAAGTTCGCATTTTTGACAAAATTGAGTGCGAAGCACGAGATACGTGACGAAAATGTGTTCGTTAAAGCCCGAAGGAGCTTTAACAAAAGAGAATTCACAATCACCAAATTATAGTTGTCGGTGCTTTGATCTTTAATTTTAAAAGGCCTGCGTACAAATGTGGGGGAAATACAAATATAAATTTTTATGAAGAAAGCAACAATCTAAAAGTAACATTTTTTAAAATAACTCTCTTAACATCCTTTGAGGACCAAAATCCTTTCGGACATTTGTCAGAAATAGATTTTCTTAATTTGTATGTGTCTTATTCTGTGTGAAAATAGCATGAAAATAGTGTTTGAAAAAATCAATTTCAAATTTTACAACTAAATAAACAATCTTTCAAAAGATGTTTGGGGTACAGAAAAAATTTCTTTCAATGTTTGAAAACCTTGTAAATTAAAAAAAATTTAATTAAGATTTTCATATTTATAAGAAAATCAAGGGTAATAATGTTGTTTGAAAACAACACAGTTTAATCAGCTAAATATTAAATTTCATTAAAAAATACCTAAAAAAATGTTACAGACATCAATGCATCTCTAAAAAGGTTTTCCGATAAGAAATGCAGGTGGGTCCAAAAAAACAAATTCTGGGATTCGAAATGGCTACAACGCGAAAAATTCGTATATTGGGATCCTAAAAAAGTAAATAATTGATTTGGAATCGATAGCCATGCAACTTAGTTACCCGCGCTGAAAAAAATGTTTAAACATTTCTGTTTTGCTGAGTTTTTGAATTTTCTTAAATTTACATTTTTTTTACATATTTGAAGGTCAAAAAAGTCTTTCCAATTTTTTTGCGGATTTTAATGAATTATTTTCTAAGAGATAATTCTTAATTAATTTACTCCTTTTTTCGGAAAAAAATTTAAACACCTTTGTAAATTCGTGAAGAATTTTTAAAATTTTGATTATGGTATTTAATGAAAATATCTTTGTAACTTGCAGTTTAAAATATTTCTGAGCATATGTAGGTTTTTTCAGCATATAAATACACACTAGAAAAGAATCGACAAGATCCAGGAATAGAAAGCAAAAATACAGCGAATTTTTTACTGCAATTTCAATTTCGATACCTCGGTTTGCCGATTTTTTAAGTGTATTTTTGTGCTAAAAAATCCCACACACGCGCATAAAAAATTGTAGCACACAAATTATAAAGATAATTTTATTAAATATCAAACATAAAAAATTTAACAATTCGTTGTATTTCCCATTTTTAATCCCGGGTCATTGCGATTTCTTTCCTAGTGTATTTTGATCACTGAAAGGTTTTCAAGTACTCGAAAAAAATCTGGTCCTATTTACACAGATGATAAGAATTTTTTCCGAAAACAAGGGTGAATTAAATAGAAATAATAATGGGAATAATTAAATAGTTATATAAATAATATATAAATTGATCAAATATAAAAAATATAATAAATTAAATTAAAAAGGAATAAAAGGAGTCTCGGTGTAAGCCGTTCTTATAGAATTTCGCTTGGCTCAATTCGCTGATAACGGGGTCCGTTAATTCAGTAAGTTGGAAATGAGATTGAAAAAATTCAAGGATATTCAAAAGAATTTTATCATTTTTTTCTCAAAATCCCTGACTTTTCCCTGATTTCCAGAGTGTCCCAGACCTGCGGCCATCCACTATTAAAATGTGCAAAGGATTGACTAGTTATCCAAGAATTCCAACTTTTAACTTACCAAATCCAGGAGGTTCCAAGGAGAGAAGAGAGTAGAGCAAATTCAAGGATGGTGGAACGTTAAGAAGCTGAATACAAGTGATGAGTTTGTCGAAAGGAAACTCCTTGGATTCCATCATCGCAGGAAACACGAATCCGGTGACTGGCTCGGTGATTTTTTGCGAGAGGATACTCAGACAAAGTTCCCTCATGGCGACAAAAGCAAAATCGTTGAGATGATTCGAGTGGTAGACAATGCTGAGAGGTCGTTGTATCATGTCGAACAGCCACTTGGCCATGGGAGTCGGTGGAACCGCAGAAGGAATATCAATCGGCGGTATTTTCGAGTCGATGAGCTTCTTCATTTGCTCGTAGTAGTTGTTCTTTAACAGATAGGCAAATATGGATTCTAAATGCTGCCGAGTGCTTTCATCATTTTCGAAAAGGGTGAAGATTTCTAGGACACGTAGAGGGATAGCTATCGCTTGCCCTCTATCGGGCGATATACTATCCACTATAAATTCCACGCAAAGCTTCAAGACCCATCTGAAAAACAAATTAAAAAATTATGGTCATACTCGACAAGTCTAAACTTGCAATAACAGGGATCACAGCAGTTCAGAAGTTCCATTTTAAATTTAAAAAACGAGATTAAGAGGGGATTACATTTATTATTGAAAACTTTTTATATAGTCAGGGTGTCTATCTCAAATCCTGGAAAAAAATTCCCCGACAATTCCAGTTATTTCAAGTTTCTTCCAGGTATAATTTTTCATGTCCTGGAGTCATTCAAATATTTCGTATTTTTTAAAACAATCGACTCGAAACATGTATACAGTTTCGTAATTAATTAATCATTTCTTGAATAAATCTGCCCCTAAAGTCCACGAATTTTAATAATAATTCAAACAAAATTTTATTTTATCTTCTTATACTTCAAATTCAGTGCATATTTAGGTAAAATTAATGTGGGTACTATATTAAATTCAATTTAAACCGCTTCAAATTCCTAACTTTTTAAGCAAAAATATTGCATTTTCAACAAGATAGATGAATTTTTAACCAAAAATCTCAATTTTCAACCAAAAAGATTAATTTTCTACCAAAAAAGAAGTTTTTTTCAACAAAATACGCAAATTCTTAACCAAATACTTGAATTTTCAACTAAAAAAGATACCTTTTTAACCAAATAGTTGCATTTTTAACTAAACAAGATCACTTTTCAACCAAAACTGGAGTAATTAAATTTTCAGTTAAAAAAATTAATTTCCCACGAAAAAAATAAATTTTCAAGCAAAGTGATGAATTTTCAACTAAAATGATGAATATTTATCTGGAATAGATGAATTTTAAACCAGAAAGATGAATTTTTAACAAAAGAGTGTAATTTTCAACCAAGTAGTTTTATTTTCAACCAAAAACATGAATTTTCAACTAAAATGATGAAATTGGTGAATATTTAACTGGAATACTTAATTTTTTAAGGAAAAATATGAATTTTTAAACCAAAAGATTAATTTTCAAACAAATTCGTTAAATTTCCAACTAAACAAATAAATTTTCAACCAAAAGTAGAATAGTTAAATTTTCAGTAACAAAAAATAATTTTCAACCAAACTGATGAATATTGAACTGGAATACTTGCATTTTCATCAAAAAATATGAATTTTCAAAGAAGTAGATTAATGTTCTTCCAAAAAGACGATTTTTCAACAAAATACATGAATTTTCAACGGAAAAGTTGAATTTTTAACTGAAAAATATCAATTTTCAACAAAAAATGGAATACAAGATCATATTCAGGTGTTGAACAGAGTAATATAATTTAACGATGGTTGTAAAAAAATTTTTTTCGAGTGTAGATTATTGGTTACACTTGAAAAAAAACATTTTTTACCACCACCTTTAAAAAAACAATGTAATACTTATACATTTTAAGATCAGAAAGAATTAATTTTCCACACAAAAGAAAGAAATTTTTTTAACTAAAGCGATGAATTTTCAAATAAAATGAAGAATCTTCAAACAAGAAGATTAATTTTCTACCAAAAAATACGATTTTTCAACAAAATACATTTTTCAACAACAAAACAACAAAATAACAATTTTCAACGAAAAAGTTGAATTTTGAACTAAAAAATATCAATTTTCAACCAAAGAGATTAATTTTTAACTAAAGTGATGGAATATTTAACTGGAATAGTTACACTTTCAATTCCAAAAAATTAATTGTCAAAAAAAAATCGTCAACAAAATAGTTAAAGTTTCAACTAGAATAGTTAACTTTTCAGTCAAAAAAAAAACTTTTCAACAAAGACAAATTTTTCAGTCAAAAGAGAGAAAAAATTGCACACAAAACGGTTAATTTTTCAAGCAACAAGATGAATTTTCAACCAAGAACATTAAGTTTCTACTGAAAAAAACGAATTTTCAACTGAAAACGATCAATATTCAACAAAAACTTTTTTTAAATAAAATAGAGAAAGTTTCAACTAAAATAGTTAAATTTTCAGTGAAAAAAATTAATTTTCAGTCAAAGAAAAAACAATTTTTCAACAAAATAGCTCATTTTTCAACCAAGGAGATTGATTTTTAACCAGAGATGAATTTTCAATAAAAATGATGAATCTTCAATAAAAAAAATTTATTTTTAACAAAAGAGTTAAACTGGTCAACCAAGTAATTCCATTCCATTCCAAAGAAGATGAATTCTCAACGTAAAAAATATAGGTTGATATTTTAACCAAAAAGTATTTTAATTTTTAATCAAAAACAGTTGAATTCAACCAAAAAAATACGACTTTTCAACATGAGTTGAATTTTCAACTAAGAAAGATTTTTCAGTCGAGAGAAAAAATTCCAAACAAACTTTTTGATTTTCAAGTAAAAAGATGCAATTTCAATCAAGAAAATTAATTTTCTGTAAAAAGAACGAATTTTCAACCCGACACTTTAAATTTTCAACTGAAAACGATGAATCTTCAACAAGAACAAAATTCAACAAAATATTTGAAGTTTCAACTGAAATAGTTAAATTTTCAGTAAAAAATTAATTTTCAGTCAAAGAAAAAACTAATTTTTAACAAAATAGCTCATTTTTTAACCAAGAAGATGAATTTTCAATAAAAATGAGGAATCTTCAACCAAAAAATGTATTCTTAACAAAAGAGTTGAACTGTTCAACCAAGTCATTCCATTTAATTTGAAAAAGATGAATTCCGAACAAAAAAGGTGTAGTTGATATTTCAACCAAAAAGGATTTTAATTATAAATAAAAAACAGTTGAATTCAACCAAAAAATACGACTTTTCAACATGAGCTGAATTTTCAAGTAATAAAGATTTTTCAGTCAAGAGAAACAAAAATTACAAACTGTTGAATTTTCAAGCTAAAAGATGAACTTTCAACAAAGAAGATTAATTTTCTACCAAAAAGAACGAATTTTTAACCAGACACTTCAAATTTTCAGCTGAAAACGATCAATATTCAATAAAATTTTTTTTAAACAAAGTAGTCAAAGTTTCAACTGGAATAGTTAAATTTTCGGTAAAAAAAAAATTATTTTCAAAGAAAAAACAATTTTTCAAAAAAATAGCTCATTTTTTAATTAAGGAGATTAATTTTCTACCAAAAATATTTATTTTTAACAAAAGATTTAAACTGTTCAACCAAGATTTTCGATTTCATTCCAAAAAAGATGAATTCTGAACGAAAAATGTGCTAGTTGGGATTTCAACCAAAACAGATTTAAATTTTTAATAAAAAAAACTGTTGAATTCATAAAAAAACGACGTTTCAATATAAGTTGAATTTTCAACTAATAAAATTTTTTCAGTCAACAGAGAGAAAAAATTGCAAACTGTTGAATTTTCAAGCTAAAAGATGAATTTTCAACAAAAAATATTAATTTTCAACAAAAGAGTTTAACTTTCAACCAAGTAAATCCATTTTCATTTAAAAAAAGATGAGTTCTGAACGAAAAATGTAGTACTTTGTATTTCAACCAAAATAGTTTTTAATTTTTAATAAAACAAGTTGAATTCAAACAAAAAAAGAACTTTTTTCAACATGATTTGAATTTTCAACTAATAAAGATTTTTCAGTCAAGAGAAACAAAAATTAAAAACAAACTGTTGAATTTTCAAGCTAAAGGATGAATTTTCATCCAAGAAGATTCATTTTCTAATGAAAAAAATGAATTTTCAACCAGACATTTCAAACTTACAACTGAAGACGATCAATATTAAACAAGATTTTTTTTTTAACAAAATAGTTCAAATTTTCAACTGGAATAGTTGAATATTTAGTAAAAAAAACAATATAAAAAAATAGCTCATTTTTTAATCAAGGAGATTAATTTTCTACCAAAAATATTTATTTTTAACAAAAGATTTAAACTGTTCAACCAACTAATTCCATTTCATTCCAAAAAAGATGAATTCTGAACGAAAAATGTGATAGTTGGCATTTCAACCAAAACAGATTTAAATTTGTAATAAAAAAAAAACCGTCGAATTCATAAAAAAAAGCGTTTCAATATAAGTTGAATTTTCATCTAACAAAAATTTTTCAGTCAACAGAGAGAAAAAATTGTAAACTGTTCAATTTTCAAGCTAAAAGATGAATTTTCAAAAAAAATGCAACAAGATAGTTAAGTTTCAACTGGAATAGTTAAATTTTCAGTAAAAAAATTAATTTTCAGTCGAAGAAAAAACAAATTTTCAACAAAATAGCTCATTTTTCAACCAAAGAGATGAATTTTTCATTAACATGATGAATCTTCAACGAAAAAAATTTATTTTCAACAAAAGAGTTTACCTTTCAACCAAGTAATTCAATTTTCATTTAAAAAAAATGAATTCTGAACGACAAAGTAGTATTTGATATTTCAACCAAAGGAGACTTTAATTTTTAATCAAAAGGAGTAGAATTCAACAAACAAAAAACGAATTTTCAACATGAGTTTAATTTTCAACAAAGAAAAGATTTTTCAGTCAAGAGAGAAAAAATTGCAAACAGTTGAATTTTCAAGCTAAAAGATGAATTTTCAACCAAGAACATTAATTTTCTACTGAAAAAGAAAAACGAATTTTCAACCAGACATTTCAAATTTTCAACTGAAAACTATCAATCTTCAACCAAAACAAAATGTTGTCAACAAAATAGTTAAAGTTTCAACTGGAATAGTTAAATTCTCAGTAAAAAGAAAAATTAATTTTTAGTAAAAGAAACAATGAATTTTCAACAAAATGTACCCAAAAGCTCTTTTTTTCTTTCACAGGAATTGAGCGTTTGATTGGAAACGAAATCTGAATCAAAACCTTTTAAAAAAAGGGGGAAAGGCAGACCTCACAGTACCTACGGGATAAAATATAGGGACCCAAGGGTACTTTTTCTCATGCTCATAGGGTACTTTTTTCGCGCTCAAAGGGTAACAAATTCAGGATAAATTCATAAGACTTCAAAACAATTCAAGCTAAATTTAAAAAAATTCAAATCAATTGGAAAACAATTTTTAAATCAAAAAATTCCATTGATTTCTGTAAAATTAGAATAGATTTTGAGGAGTTTAAGGTAAACGAGGAAAATTTAATGAAGTTTATAAAAATTCAAGATGGATTTAAAAAAATTCAAATGAATTGAAAACAAGTTAAAAATATGAAAAAACTTCATTGAATTCAGTAACTTTGAAATGAGCGTAGACAAATTCGAGGGAATTCAAAGGAATTAAAAATAATTCAGGGTAAATTAATAAGAATTCAGGGTGAATTCCAAAAAAATAATTTCAAATCTCATCAAATCTTTGATACCCCATTAATTTCTAACCAAAAAAGTGACTAATGACTACAAAACAATTAAAATGAATTGGAAAACAAATTTTAAATCAAAGAAATTCCATTGATTACAATAAAATTTGAGTGAATTTAGAGAGAATTCAAAACAATTCAAGAATATGAAAAAATTCATTGAATTGAGTAAGTGTGAAATGAGTTCAGAAAGCTTAAAGAATTACACCAAAACTTTTTAAAAATCCACTGAATTGAGTAGAATTGAGTGAATTTAGAAGAATTCAAAAGAATTTAAAATAATTCAGGATAAACTAATAATAATTCAGAGCGAAGCCCAAATAAATTGCAAAAAATATTTGAATATCTCTTGAAATCTTTGAAACCCTACGAGATCCCTTCACTTCTTGTGAATAAATTCTTCGAAATCCATTATGAAATTACATGAAATCTGATGATACTTTCTGAAATCCTGGAAAATTTATTAAAATACCTTCAGAGCTCTTAAAATGTCAAAAAGTCTTTGAAATTTTCGAAAATCTTATAAAATCCCTTAGAATCCTTTAAAGTATCCTATAACCTTACAGGTTCTGTAAAATTCTTCCATATCTTCCGAAATTCTTCAAAACCGCATGCAAATTTTTTAAATCCCTTAAATCTCTTGAAAATGCATTGGAATCTTTCAAAATACCCTAAAATTTTTCAAAGTCTTTGAAATCCCTTCAAACTATTGAAATAAATAAAAAATTTCTGGGAATATTTTTAAATTTCTTAAATTATTTTAAATCTTTTAATATCTTTTGAAATCCCTTAAAACTTTTGAAGGCCCTTAAAAGTTTTTAAAGCACTTAAAAACGCCTGGAAATCTTTTGCAATACCCTTAAATATTGTATTTGAAAAAAAATAACTTAAAATATTTCAAATACTTTGATCATTTTATCAATTGATCCTCAGGATCAAGTAAACAGAAATTTAAAAAAAATTTAATCCATTGAATTAAGTAGAATTGAGTAAATTTAGAAGAATTCAATAAAATTCAAAAGAATTCAGGGTGAATTCCAAAAAATATTTTCAAATCTTTGAAACCATACGAAATACCGCACTTCTCGTGAGTAAATTCTTTAAAATCCACTACAATATTATAAAATCTCGTGACATTCTATGAAATCTGATATTTCCTGAAATACTGGAAAATTTATTAAAATACCTTGAGAGCTTTAAGAAACCCTTGCAATAATTGAAAACGTCGGAAACCTTATAAAATACCAAGAAATCTTTTAAAATATCTTAAAACCTTACAGGTCCTGTAAAATCGTTCCATTTCTTCCAAAATCTAAGAAAATTTTTTATCCTAAAATATTTCAAGCGCTTTGAAATCCCTTCAAATAATAATAATAATAGTAGTAGAATTCCTTGGAATCTTTTTAAATCCCCTAAAATATTTAAAATTCTTTGAAATCCCTTGAAACTTTTAAACACTCTTGAAAATTCCTTAGAATTTTTAAAAATACCTTAAAATCTTAAAAATCTCTTCAGATTATTGAAATCTATTCAAAAATTTTCAGAATCTTTAAAAATACCCTGAAATATTTCAAAATAATTCAGAAATAGGTATACATAGAATATATATTGAATAGTGAGTAACCCATGAGTTATTTATTCAAAGAAAAGTGACTATAGTGGCTTCATCTTAAAAAAATAACTAAAAAGTGATTTGAGAAAAAAAGTGACTAATAGTGACTGTGTGGCAGCTATTATGGGCTGCAAATAGGGTACCATAGGGACCAAATCTTGAAAATAGGGTACTTTAGGGACCTCAACTGAATATAGGGACCGGTCTGTGAGGCCTGGAAAGGGGAAAATTGGTTCAAAATTCTCTATTTCGGGTGTTTTAGAGAATTCTTCAAAAGGGGATTGACTGTGATCCCTGGAATAATTTTCCAGTCTCTTTTCTTACCGAACTCTCCACAACCATTCGGTGGAAGAATTAATTTTGCTTTTGATTTCTTGCTGGAGTTTGAGGAACTGTTGAAGAATCCAAACAAGTCTGCTCGCATCTTCGGTTCGATGATAAAAAAATAAAAGTCTTCGCAAATAGAGAGTGAGTTCTTCAACACTCAAGTGTTTGTTTCCCAAGGCTTGTTGCATTTTGTCAAATTCGTACCTCTGCCATTTTTTCATCAGCTGCCTCGCAACGAAACTGCGACCATAGGCCTGAATTTTAACAACAGCATCATGTTTTCTTCGTTGTTGTTCACGTTTCAATCGTTCCAGCTGTGCGTGCTGCAAAAGGGCCGCTTTTTCGTCCCTGCGACTTGCTCCAGCCAAATTTTGCTGAGGCTTACGCCTGAAGTCTCCCTCGAAACTATACATATTTCATCTGAATCGAAAAATATGAAGCACGAGGTCTCTCTCCGAATCTCAGGATGCATCACACAGTCTTAAACAGTTTCTTCATCCTTCTCGGAAACATTACAAACAATTTTTAATGAATATAAACTGCGTGAGTCACTTCCTTCAATTGAGGTTATGTTCGTCAATGTCCCTTATTCTACTTTCTGTACTCGCTAATTCGATTAAATTCACCTGGAATTACGCGAATGGGACTGCAGTCTTGGAGGTTCAAGAAGATTCTCTTTGAGATAGAAGAAAATCACTTTTAATAATTGCTCATTTCAAAACGATGACACTACAAATCAGAATTTCGGGAATGATGAATTTGCAGATATATGTTGCGATATTCTTGATTTTTTATTCACTATTTTTCGAGTGAGGCTCAGTCGAACTTTTCAATGCTTTTCAGAAGGACGTCTCGAGGCCAGAGAAATGCACTCACGATTTTTACACCCTTCCTTTTTTAAAAATCATCCTTTCGTCCTTCGAGTTTGACTTGCTCTTTTTCTCGTCGAAATTGCGAACAAGGCGAGAAAAAATGCAGATTATTTTCTTACGATGTGAGAAACTTTCACAGACAATCAAAAAATATAACTTTTAAAATGATCACGTTTTCTTTGTCATTTTAATTCATTTTTCAAATTTTTGTCTCGTGCAATATATCACTATCATGATACCACTACGTTTGCACTTTTGCACACACATACACGGAAGCGAAGAAAGTGCGCATGCGTCGATAATTCGCGGGGTTTATTCGAATTTGGAAGTTTGCGTATTTATAATCATTTATGACATTACAATTTACGACGATTATAGTTGAAAATTAGTTTAAATAGTGTTTTAGGTAAGAGAAGAATATTTTTAGTTATTTTATAACGATCGATATTTTTTTAATGTAAAAAGATCTGCGCTTGCGCAATTTATTTGTTATGGATCGGCAGGTGATCGGTAGTGATAAATAAAATCAATCAAGTCATTCATTACTTGAGTGAAACAAGTGTTTTAGTTTGTTTTTCAATTATTTTACGGTTTTATTTTACGGAAGGTATGTAAAACATTATTTTATACTTGTTTGCAACATTTTGTCGGCCGATAGTCAAAAGTCTGAGTGTTTTTTAAAGCAAGAGTTCATTTTTGGAGGTTAGAATTAGACAAATCCGGTGTTTAGATGATTTAGATCTTTTAGATTTTCGGGAAAAGGAATTTTCGATAAGTCATGTCATTCCGGCTGATTGGGACGTATTAGAGATATTTTATTATCAATAATTGATTACCTATCTCATATTAATGGAATGTTTCGAAAGGCATTATTAAATGTACACTTTTTATCAGTGTCTCGTGTTTCCAACAAAAAACTCGCCATATTTTGCACAGAATTTTTTAATGGAGTTGTGAGAAATACGAGTAATTTGTAAGTTAACACTTTTGATCATTAATCTTTAAATAGCTGATTAAAATTTACTTTAAAAGTACGTACATCGTTTTTTATAATGTGTTATATTTTTTACAAAGTAGGCATATTTTTTAGTAAATGTGGAAATTTCTGATAAAGTGATAGTGAAGTGAACGATTAATTTACATTCTGATTAGGATGAATTAATTTTAATTCAAGTAGATTATGTGTAAGAGTCTTTTTAAAGAAACATTTTCAACCAAAAGAGATGAATTTTCAACTAAAATGAATCTTCAATCAAAAAAGATATTTTTTCACAAAATTGTTTAATTTTGAACAAACTAGATTGATTTTTAACTAAAAACTTCAATTATTAACTAAGAAAATTAATTTTCTACCAAAAAAGACGAATTTGAAAGACATACATGAATTTTAAACCAAATAATTTAATTTTTAACTAAAAAAGATCAATTTTCAACCAAAAATTAGTTACTAATTATTAATACTTAGTTATTAATTACTAGATTTTCAATTTAACAAATTAATTTTTTACTGAAAAAGACGAATTTGAAAGACATACATGAATTTTGAAACAAATAATAATTGAATTTTCAACTAAAAAAGATAAATTTTCTATCATCAATGGAATAATAGATTTTCAATTTTAAAAGTTTAGTTTTCATTAAAAAAAAAAGAATTTTTGACAAAATATATGAATTTTCAACTAAAACATATCAACTTTCAGCCAAACAGTTAAATTTCCAGTTGAAAAATTAATGAATAGATGAATTTTCACCTAAAATGATAAATCTCCAACTGAAATAGTTAAATTTTCAGTTAAAACATGATTTTTGAAACAAAAAACAACGATTTTCAACCAAATAAGTGAAGTTTTAACTAAAAAAGATAAATTTGCAACCAAAAATGGAATAATTAGATTTATGATTTAAAAAATTAATTTTTTACCAAAAAAGAACACAATTTTCAACAACACAGTTAAATTTTCAGTCAGAGATAAATTTTCAAAAAAAGAAATGAACTTTTATCCTAATAGTTGAATTATCAACCAAAATCATGAATTTTCAACCATTAAAGATAAATTTTCAACTAAAAATGGAATAATTAGATTTTCAATTTCAAAAATGATTTTTTTACCAAAAAAACTAATTTTCAAAAAAATTTTAAGTTTTTAATCAAACAGATAAATTTTCAACAAAATAAATGAACTTTTAACCAAATAGTTGAAGTTTCAACCAAAAAAATACATTTTCAACTAAAATGAAGAATCTTCGATCAAAAGAGACAAATTGTCAGCGAAAAATGTAATAGTTGATATTTAAACCAAAAGGGATATTTTTTAACAAACTTGTTCAATTTTGTACAAAGAAGACTAATTTACCACCGAAAAGACGAGTTTGAAAGACATACATGAATTTTTAAAGAAATAATTGAATTTTCAACTAAAAAAGATAAATTTTGTATCAACAATGGAATAATTCGATTTTCAATTTAAAAAATTTAGTTTTCACAAAAAAAGAAAAAAATTTTTGACAAAATATATGAATTTTCAACTAAAAAAGATCAACTTTCAGCCAAACAGTTAAATTTCCAGTTGAAAAATTAACGAATAGATGAATTTTCACCTAAAATGATAAATCTCCAACTTAAATAGTTAAATTTTCAGTTAAAACATTATTTTTTAAACAAAAAATACCGAATTTTAACCAAATAAGTGAAGTTTTAGCTAAAAAAGATAAATTTGCAACCAAAAATGAAATAATTAGATTTATGATTTAAAAAAATAATTTTTTACCAAAAAAGAACACAATTTTCAACAACACAGTTAAATTTTCAGTCAGAGATAAATTTTCAAAAAAAGAAATGAACTTTTAACCTAATAGTTGAATTATCAACCAAAATCATGAATTTTCAACTATTATAGATAAATTTTCAACTAAAAGTGGAATAATTAGATTTTCAATTAAAAAAATTAATTTTTTACAAAAAAAAGTAATTTTCAAAAAAAATAGGTAAGTTTTCAATCAAAGATATAAATTTTTAACAAAATAAATCAACTTTTAACCAAATATTTGAAGTTTCAACCAAAAAAATGCATTTTCAACTAAAATGAAGAATCTTCGATCAAAAGAGACAAATTGTCAGCGAAAAATGTAATAGTTGATATTTCAACCAAAAGTGATATTTTTTAACAAACTTTTTCAATTTTGTACAAAGAAGAATAATTTTCTACCGAAAAGACGAATTTGGAAGACATACATGAATTTTTAACCAAATAATTGAATTTTCAACTAAAAAAGATAAATTTTCTATCAAAAATGGAATAATTCGATTTTTAATTTAAAAAATTTAGTTTTCACAAAAAAAAACGAATTTTTGACAAATTTATGAATTTTCAACTAAAACAGATCAACTTTCAGCCAAACAGTTCAATTTTCAGTTTAAAAAATTAATGAATAGAAGAATTTTCACCTAAAATGATAAATCTCCAACTGAAATAGTTAAATTGTCAGTTAAAAAATGATTTTTGAAACAAAAAACAACGATTTTCAACTTAATAGTAACTAAGAAAATTAATTTTCAACCAGAAAAGACAAATTTGAAAGACATACATGAATTTTCAACCAAATAATTGAATTTTTAACTAAAAAATATAAATTTTCAACAAAAAATGGAATAATTAGGTTTACAATTAAAAACATTAATTTTTTACCAAAAAAAGAACACAATTTTCAACAAAACAGTTAAATTTTCAGTCAGAGAGATAAATTTTCAAAAATATAATCGAATTTTTAACCAAATAGTTGAATTATCAACCAAAAACATGAATTTTCAACTATAAAAGATAAATTCTCAACCAAAAATGGAATAATTAAATTTTCAATTTACAAAGTTAATTTTTTACCAACAAAAAACGAATTTTAAACAAAATAAATGAAATTTTAACCAAATAGTTGAATTATCAACCAAAAGCATGATTGTTCAACTAAAAATGATACATTTTCAACTAAAAAATGGAATAATTAAATTTTCAATTAAAACAAAAAATTAATTTTTTAACAAAAAACAATTTTGAACAAGATAGTTAAGTTTTCAGTCAAAGAGATAAATTTTCAAAAAAAATAAATTAACTTTTAACCAGTTTGTTCAATTATCAACCAAAAACATGAATGTTCAACTACAAAAGATAAATTTCGAACCAAAAATGGAATAATTACATTTTAAATAAAAAAAATTAATTTTTTACAAAAAAAAAAACGAATTTGAAAGACATACATGAATTTTCAACCAAATAATTGAATTTTTAACTAAAAAGGATACATTTTCAAGCAAAAATTAGTTACTAATTATTAATAGTTAGTTATTAATTATAATATTTTACCAAAAAACAATTTTGAACGAAATAGTTGAACTTTCAGTCAAAGAGATAAATTTTCAAAAAAAAGAAATGAACTTTTAACCAAATAGTTGAATTATGAACCAAAATTATGAATTTTTAACTATTAAAGATAAATTTTCAACCAAAAATGGAATAATTAGATTCTCAATGTAAAAATTAATTTTTTAATAAAAAAGCGAATTAAAAAAAAATAGGTAAGTTTTCAATCCATGATATAAATTTTCAACAAAATAAATTAACTTTGAACCAAACAGTTTAATTTTCAACCAAAAACATGCATTTTCACCTAAAATCAAGACCCTTCGACGAAAAGAGATGAAATCTCAACGAAAAAAGTAATAGTTGATATTTCAACCAAAAGGGAACAAAAAGAAAAATTTTCAACCAAAAATGGAATAATTAGATTTTCAGTTAAAAAAATTAATACTTTCCAAAAAACAGTCTTCAATAAAATAGTTAATTTTTCAGTCAAGCAGATAAATTGTAAAAAAAAAATAAATGAATTTTTAATCAAGTTGAATTATCAACCGAAAACATGAATTTTCAATTAAAAAGATAAGTTTTCAGCCAAAAATGTAATAAATAGATTTTCAATTTTAAAAATCAATTTTTTCCATTAAAAACGTCTTTTTAACAAAATTGTTAAGCTTTTTATCAAAGAGATTAATTTTGAACTTAAATTTTGCATCTCCAACTACGGAATGCATTTTTAATAAAGTAATTCAACTTTTAACTGAGGAGTTGAAATTAAAAAAAAAATTTCAACCAAAAATATCAATTTTCTACCAAGCAGACATTTTTTCAACAAAATACTTGAATTTTCAACTAATACAGATCAATTTTCAACCAAAATGTAATAGCTGATATTACAAACAAAAAGGACACTTTTTAACAAAACTGTTTAATTTTGAACAAAATCGATTAATTTTCAACCAAAACCATCAATTATTAACTAAAAAGATTTTTTTTCTACCGAAAAGGCGAATTTAAAAGACATACGAGAATTTTCAACTATAAAAAGATAAACTTTCAACCAAAAATTGAATAATTAGATATTCAATTAAAAAGATTAATATTCTACCAAAAAGAAAACGAATTTCCAAAAAATTGTTATGTTTTCAATCAAACATATAAATTTTCCACAAAATAAATGAACTTTTAACCAAATAGTTGAATTTTTAACCAAAAACATGCATTTTCAACCGAAAAAGATGAATTTTCAACTAAAATGAATCTGCAACCAAAAGACATGAATTTTCAACAAAAATGTAATAAATTATACTTCAAACAAAAAGTATACTTTTTAACAAAGTTGTTAAATTTTGAAGAAATTAGATTAATTTTCAACCAGGTAATTGAATTTTCAACTAAATGTACAACATTATTTTCTACTTTTTTGTAATACTTTGTCGGTCGATAGTCAAAAGTCTGATAGTTCTTTGATTTTCGGGAAAAGGAATTTTCGATAAGTTATGTCATTGATTACCTATCTCATATTAATAGAATTTTTCGAAAGGCATTATTAAATGTATACTTTTTATTAGAGTCTCGTATTTTCAACAAAAAACTCGCCATATTTCGTACAGAACTTTTGAATGGAGTTGTGAGAAATACGAGTCATTTGTAAGTAAACAAATTTCGTTTTTAATCTTCAAATGCCTGATTAGAATTTACTTCAAAAGTACGTACATTGTTTTTTATAATGTATTTTTTACAAAGTAGGCCCTATACCAAGATGTGGAAATTTCTGATAAAGTGATAATGAACTATATATTTAAATTCTGATTAGGATGAATTAATTATAATTTAAGAATATTATGTGCAAGATTCTTTTTAAAAAACATTTTCAACCACAAAGGATTACTTTTTAACAAAATTTTTGGATTTCCAACAAAATAAATGAGCTTTTATCCAAATAATTAGTTAAATTTTCAACCAAAGAAATGAATTGTCAACTTAAATGAAGAATTTTCAACCAAAAGGAATATTTTCTAACAAACTTGTATAATTTTGACCAAAGCAAATTATTTTCTGTAAGAGCTAGAATCAATTATATTTCTTAGTTTTAAGGATTCAACTTTTTTTTACTGAAAAATCTCTTTGAGACGTCATAACTTTTGAACTATTTATGCTAGAACATTCTTTTATATTTAATTGTTTGGAAATTTTTGAACTTTTTTTTGCTTTTGAGAAGTTTTACGTAAAATGAATAAAAAACGTAGAATTTTTAAAAAACTGATGTCCTTCACGCATTTTTCTAAATCTAAAAGGGAGGGGAAAGTCAATCAATAAAAATCACACATCAGGAACTTTTTTTGGAAGCAAAATTAAAAGTTTTTATCAGAAAAAACTTTACTAATTAGTTGTTTCTTTCGAAAAAAATCACATAAATTAATAAAAAAACAAGAAATATCTAGTTGTTTTAAAAGAGGGCCTAACTATTTTTTCATATTCGGTAAAAATACTCAAGCGGCATCCTTAAACCATAATTTCTAGGCTACAAACTTTAGTGTGAGGAGGCGTGATAGTATATATAACCAAATAATTTAATTTTCATCTAAAAAAGATAAATTTTCAACCAAAAGTGGAATAGTTAGATTTTCAATTAAAAAAATTAATTTTTTACTATAAGAAAATGAATTTTCAAATAATCGTTAAGTTTTCAATCAAAGAGAATTCTAAAATTATGCATCTCCAATCAAAAAATGAATTTTTAACAAAGGGGTGCAACTTACATCTAACTAGTCGAAATTTCAACAAGAAGTTAATTTTCAACCAAAAAGATAAATTTTTTTACCAAAATAGACGGTTTTTCAACAAAATTAATGAATTTTCAACTAAAACGGATCAATTTTTAACCAAACGATTGAATAGTTAAATTTTCAGTAAAAAAATAATGAATAGATGAGTTTTCACCTAAAATGATGAATCTTCAACTGGAATAGTTAAATATTCAGTTAAAAAATAAATTTTCCAACAAAAAACATCGATTTTTCAACAAAATAGTCAAGTTTTCAATCAAAAAATCAATTTTTAACAAAGTAGTTCCACTTCCAACTAAGTTGTTGAAATTTCAACAACAAAAAATTAATTTTCAACCAAGAAGATCAATTTTCTACAAAAAAGGCGCTTTTCAACAAAATATATGAATTTTCAACTAAAACAGATCAATTTTCAATCAAACAGTTGAATAGTTTAATTTTCAGTTGAAAAATTAATGAGTAATTGAATTTTTACCTCAAATGATAAATCTTCAACTGGAATAGTTAAATTTTCAGTTATTTAATTAATTTTTAAAACAAAAAACAACGATTTTTCAAAACAATAGTTAAATTTTTAACCAAAGACATGAATTTTCAACTAAAATAAAGAATCTTCAACCAAAAGAGATAAATTCTCAACGAAAAATGTAATCATTTAAATATCAACTAAAAGGAAGACTCTTTAACAAAATTGTTCAATTTTGAACAAAGTAGATTAATTTTCCACTAAAAATATCAATTATTGACTAAGAAATTAATTGTCTCCCGAAAAGGCGAATTTGGAAGACATGCAAGAATTTTCAAACAAATAATTTAATTTTCAAATAAAAAAAGATACATTTTCAACCAAAAATGGAATAATCATACATATATTCAATTAAACAGAAAATTTAATAAAAAAAAGAACATTTTTCAACAAAGTAGTGAAGTTTCCAATCAAAAAGATGATGTTTCAACTAAAATAATGTATCTCTAAAGTCTAAACAAAAAATTAAATTTTAAGAAAGCTTTTAACAAAAAATAAATAATCTTCAATCAAAAAGAATACATTTCAACAAAATTGTTTAATTTTGTGCAAAGTAGATTAATTTTCTACCAAAAGCGTCAGCTATTAACTAAAAAGATTAATTTTCTACGTTCGAGGGTGATTTCTTAATCAATTGTTTGTTATTAACAAAACACGTGAAATCGCAGCGTTTTCTCAACACGTTTGCATGGATTGTGTTTTCAATTAAAAGATAGGTAAAAAGTGTACAGGATTATGTTTTTAGAGTATAAAATGAGCTTTAAAATGATCCCTTGGCGAATATGCTACAACAAATAGTTTAAGAGATATGAATTTGTTAATTAACATTGTGTATTTTTCAGTGAAGACAAAGCGATGATGAATTTTCATTGTTGCAAAAAAATCCTGATTGGGTTTTTGCCATTGGATTCTCAGATTGTATAGTTTAAAGTATTAAAAAACATTTGTTTAAATTTCAGAATCCAAAAATGACAGAGGGGTGGGGAAGCATTTTTTTATAAACATTTATATTTTGTAACAAAAAATATGTTGAGTTCAATGTTGATAAAATATCTAACAGATTTTACATCTTCAGGAAAAAGTATGTTTAAGATGTCAACCAAATTTTTAATATTGTTGATAAAAAATTGTTATAAACAATAATTTTTTTTCATACAGCTGACAGAGAAATCTAAAAAAAATTGGCATTTCCATTGAGGAAGGTAGATTTTAATTATTATTTTTTCAAAGTCCTACGCGCAATATAATTGTTGCAAAAAATATTATTTAAACAAATTTTATAAATAATTTTACAGAACCACGCCAAATTGTAATAGAATTTTTTGTTAATTTTAGTATTTTTTGGGTCCTCATTTTAGTTGAAATGTGTTATTTGAAACTTATTAATTAAGTCTTTTTTCTTTTGTTGATAAAAATGTTTAATAGCTAAAGAAACATACAGCATTTCAACTAATTAGGGCCTAGAAAATATTTCCAAATTAAAAAAATTATAAATCACAGTTTGGCACAATCTGTTAGATATTTCAGAACATTGAACTCAACAGATTTTTTTTTTACAAAATATAAATGTTTAAAAAAGTGCTCCCCACCCCTCTGTCATTTTTGGATTCTGAAATAAAAAAATTTTCTATACTTCAAGCTATACGATTTGAGAATCCAATGACAAAAACACACTTAGAATGTTTTTGGCAACAATGAAAATTCATCATCGCTTTGTTTTCACTGAAAAACGCACACTGTTAATTAACAAATTCATATCTCGTAAACTATTTGTCATAAAATATTCGCTAAGGGCTCATTTTAAAGCTCATTTTATACTCTAAAAAAGCTTTATACACTTTTTTCCTATCTCTTAAGTGAAAGTAACAATTCAAGCAAACGTGTTGGGAAAACGTTGCGATTTCACGTTTTCTGTTAATAACTAACAATTGATTAAGAAATCAGCCTTGAACTTTTTAGGACTTTAAAGGGACGTCCGTCCAAACGTTTTTCTTCGTCACTCTAATTTATTCCTGAAAGTGTCCTTTTCCTTGGCTAATTTGGCTGTAACAAATTTCGCAATCCAGAAAATCCGGTTCTCTAGCCAGTATACATAAAAGTTGCTGCTTATCTTTATATTTTATATTCTATGGCCCATAGGAATCAACCACAAAAAATCCATTACTGTTCAGTTCTTTCATTCGCGAGCTATCGTCGTAAAACAACTGCAATAATGTCGCATTTTTTTATTTTGTTACTATTTATGTTTATATTTGTTTCAAGGGCTTCCAAAAATCCAAAAATGGCTCTAAGTCCCAGTGATCCAAGTTCTTTTTCCAGACCAGGTAAAGTATTAACCAGTATATATACAAATATAAAAACATCAAGCTCACTTTTAGTTATTAATTTATAAATTATTTTTTTAATTTATTAAAATAAACTAATTTTTTTTGAAATTCAAACGATATAAACTAAAAAATCAATTTGTTTTCTATCGCAGATCTCGTAGCGGTCACCCACACTCATCTTCAACTTTCTGTGAATTTCGAAAGGAAGATTTTAGAAGGTCATGTGATTCTTGATGCAGAAAGAAAAAACAAGACAACTGATTCTCTGGTTCGTTCTTAGGTTTTAAATTTCCTCACAAAAGATCTTAAGGGCACGTGGCACTTATCTGATTCCTACTTTACCAACAATTTTTTGTTGGATCATAACAATTACACAGGAAATGAGATGTCGAGCTGAAAGTTTAGGAAAATAAGAAAATAAACGTCCCCTTTCTTTATTTTCCCAAACTTTCAGCTCAATATCTCATTTCGCGTGGAATTGGTATGATGCGAAATAATTTCGGTAAGGTAGAAATCGGATAAGTGTCACATGCGGACATGCCCTTAAGGAAACTAAATTTATATTCAGTTCAGGGTGGCCGCAAAACTTCATTTTCAAAATTCCCTGACTTTTCCTTGACATTTATTTTAACATAAAATCTTTTCTAAACGGAACAAAACGATTTCAAATTAAAATAAATATTTTATTCATGTATTTCAACCTAAAAAGATGAATTGCTACCAAAACAGTTGAATTTTCGACTAGAAACGAGAATTTTTTATCCAAATACAAGAATTTTGAACAAAATAATTAAATTTTCAACAAAATAGTTGAATTTTCAAGCTGAAAAGTCGAATATTTTAGAAGAAAGTTGAATTTTAAACCCGAAAATATGATTTTTCAAGGAAATATTTTAATTTTTTTTAATTTACCCAGACAGTTGAATTTACAACCAAATAGATGGATTATAGTTGAGTTTTCAACAAAAATATAAGTTCTTAACAAAAAATGTAATAGTTTATATTTCAACCAAAAAAATGAAAGAATTTTCAAAAAAATAGTTAAATTTTCAACAAAATAGTTGAATTTTTAATCAAATAGTTGAATTTTCAACGTAAAAAGTGAATTCTCAACAAAAAAATGTAGTAGTTGCAGTTTTAATCAAAAAAGATAAAATTTCTACCAAAAGAAGTGAATTTTAAAATGAAAAAGACGAATTTTTTTTACCAAAAAGGATGAATTTTCAAACAACTAGTTGAATGTTCAACTATAAAACGATAAATTTTCAACTAAAAAAAGATAAATTTTTGATAAAAAATAAAGTGGTTAAATTTTCAGGAAAAATAATTAATTTTCAACAAAGAAAAACAGGCTTAATTTTAAACAAAATAGACAAATTTTCAACCAAAGAGATACATTTTCAACTAAAATGGTGAATTTTCCAACCATGAATGGAAAAGCCAGATTTTCAGTTAAAAGAATAAATAATAAACAAAAAAACTAATTTTCAACAAAATAGTTAAATTTTCAACTGTGGATATGAACCTTGAATAAAAAAAATGTTAATAAGGTATTTCAAGTTTTACGCAAGTATTTGAGTTTTCAACCAAAAAAGATGACTTTTTAACCAAATACTTGAATTTTTAACAAAATAATTAAATTTTGAACAAATTGGTTACATTTTGAACCAAATACTTGAATTTTCTGCTTAAAAAGATGAATTTTCAACCAAATACTCGAATTATCAAACAAAAAAGATTAAACCTTCACCAGAAACAGTTGCATTTTCAACCAAATAGTTGAATTTTTAATCAAGAAAGATGAATTTTCTACAAAAAAAATCATTTTCAATCAAGAAAGATGAATTTTCTAGAAAAAAATCATTTTCAATCAAGAAAGATGAATTTTCTCAAAAAAAAATAATTTTCAATCAAGAAAGATGAATTTTTAAGCAAATATTTGAATTTAAAAAAATTATAATTTTTAACCGAACAGTTATATTTACAACCAAATAGTTGAATTTTCTGCTTACAAAGATGAATTTCCAACCAAATACTCGAATTATCAAACAAAAAAGATTAAACCTTTACCAGAAACAGTTGCATTTTTAACCAAATAGTTGAAATTTTAATCAAGAAAGATGAATTTTCTACAAAAAAATTCATTTTCAATCAAGAAAGATGATTTTTTAAGCAAATATTTGAATTAAAAAAATTGTAATTTTCAAATAGTTGAATTTTCAACCAAAAAAGATTCATTTTCAACCAAATGGTCGAATTTTTAATTGACAAAGATTAAACTTTTTTAAAGCAAAAGGAAGAATTTTTTATAAGGCAGTTGAATTTTAAACAAAAAGATCAATTCTCAACAAAAAAGGTAATAATTTATATTTAAACAAAAAAATAAAAATGAACAAATTTAAAAAAAAAATGGCAAAATAGTTGAATTTTTAACCAAATAGTTGAATTTTCGAAGTATAAAAATAATTCTTAATCGAAAATGTAATAGTTAAAATTTAGATAAAAAAGGATGAAATTTCTACCAAAAGAGATGATTTTGAAACCAAAAAGACGAATTTTCAACCAAATACATGAATTTTGAATAAAAAACAGTTAAATTTTTAACTAAAAAAAGATAAATTTTCAACCAAAAATGGAATTGATAAATTTTCAGTAAAAGAATTAATCAAAAAAAGTGGGTTTTAAGAAAATAGTCAAATTTTTAACCAAAGAGATCAGTTTCCAACTAAAATGGTGAATTTTCCAACAAAAAATGGAAAAGTCAGATTTTCAGTTAAAAAAGTAATTGTGTAACTAAACAAGTGAATTTTTAACAAGGTAGTTCAACTTGTACCCAAGTAGTTGAATTTTCAACGAATAATGTAATAGTAGGTTCTTCAATCAAAAAAGATTTCAATTTGACATAATAAGCCAAACAGTTGCATTTTAGTGGAATTTTCAACACAAAAATATGAATTTTCAACAAAAAGTTAATTTTTTACCAAAATAGTTGAATTTTCAACATAAAAAGACAAATTTTCATAAAAACAGTTGAATTTTCAACCAAAAAAAGGTGACATTTGAACAAAATTGTTAAATTTTCAACCAAATAATACAAATTTCAACTAAACGAAAAAGAAGCAGAAATACATGGTAAATTAGTTACTGGCAAGAATATTATATTCAGGGTGCCCGCAAAACTTTAATTTTAAATTCCCTAATTCTTCCCTGACCAATTTTTCACTTTTCCTGACGATTAATATTCAAAGACAAGAATCTTAATCTTTAAAAATTTTTTAAATGGAATCTTTTATAAACAGAATAAAACAATTTCAAAATAAAATTTAAAACTTATTTATATATTTGAACCAAAAAGGTGACTTTATTACCATAAAAGATGAATTTTCAATCCAAAAGCCTGATTTTTCCAAGATCTGTTTCAAAATCCCTGATTTTTCCCTGACTTTTCTCTGATTTTCAGATTTTCCCTGACCTACGACCACCCTGTTAGCAGACTTGGGTAGTAACTTGTTACAAGTTACTAACTAAGTTACTGAAAAATTACCTTATTTTGTAACTTTTGTATAACTTCGTTACTATTTTAAAAAATAACTTGTGAAGTAACTTAGTTACAATTTTTTCAGTAATTTCGAACTTTAATTTTAGTTACTTTAAAGTTACTTTGTGTTCTTTGTATATCTCCTATTAAGAGAGATTTATGGGCCAGTTATGGGTAAAAAATTAATCTCTTTTGGTTGATGATTTAACTATTTTGTTAAAAATTTGTCTTTTTTTTTGTTGAATTCAATTATAGTTGATTTCAAATTAAAATCTTTTTTGGTTGACATAATATCAACTATTATATTTTTCGTTTAGAATTCGTTCTATTATGGTTGAAAATTTAAATACTGGTTTGAAAATTCATGTATTATGTTAAAAATGCAACTATTTTGGAAGAAAGTTCAACTCTTTGGTTAAAAATTAACATCTTTGTTGGAAATTTAACTTTTTTATTGAAAATTCGTCTTTTTGGTTTGAAATGATAGAAAATTCGACTATTTAGTTGAAAATTAACTCTTTTGTTGAAATTTATTTCTATTTCTTTTTTTTTTTGAATTTGCTTCACCCTAAAGATTATATTTTTAATTAAAAATTTTATTATCTGGTTTAAAATTCAACAATTTTGTTAAAACATCATCCTTTTCGGTTGAAAACTCAACTGTTTGATTGAAAATTCTCTGTCGGAATAGAGATTAAATCTTTTTTAAACAAAAATGCAACTGTGAGCTGAAAATGAAACTTCTTTGGCTGATGATTCAACTATTTTGTATAAAATTAGTTTTTTTTTGTTGAATTTGAAATTTTTTAAACTGAAAATTGAACTATTTCAGTTGAAGACTATCATTTTAGTTTAAAATAATCATCTCTTTAGCTGAATGTTGAACTATTTTCTTGAAAACTGATTTTTTTAAATTGAAAATTCATCTGCTTGGGTAAAAGTTAAACTACTTTGTTAAAAATTAATTTGCTTGATTGAAGGTTTATCACTCTTTGATTATAAAATAACTTTTTTGTTAAAAATTCACATGTTCATGTTGGAAATTCAACTGCTTTACAGAAAATTCGTCTTTTGGCTTGAAAGTTTAACAATTTGAATGAACTTTTTTTCTCTTTCTTTTCTGAAAAATCTTTATTTATGGAAAATTCCTCTTTTTGGCTTGAAAATTCATCATTTGAGTTAAAAATTCATCTCTGGTTGAAAATTTGACAATTTTTGTGAAAATTGTTTTCTTTTTTTTTCAATTGCACTTTCAAACCGAAAATATGAAGTTTCAACAAAAAAGTTCATTTTCAATCAAATAGTTAAACTTTAAGTTTAAAAAATTATCTTTGACCCCAAAAAAGAAATAAAACACAATTGTTTAATAAAAAAGCGAATTTTCAACAAAATAGTTGAATCCTCAACCAAAACACATTTATTTTCATCCAAACAGTTCCAATTTTAACCAAAAACATTTATTTTTTGATCGATGATTTTTAAATAAAAAATATATTAATTGATATTTACACAAGAAAGATTTTAACAGATTCATTTTCAACCAAACAGTTACATTTTTCACGAAATTGTAAGCAAATAGTGGAATTTTTAGTCTAAAAAAGATTACTTTGTGGCCAAAAATAGAATAGTTAAATTTTCATTGAAAAAAAAGTTTTAATTTCGAAAAGCGAATTTTTCATAAGAGTCGAATTTGCAACCCCAAAATATAAATTCGCAACCAAAAAAATGATTTTTTAAAAAAGTAGTTCAACTTTCAACCAAGGAGTTGAATAATCGACCTAAAAAGATTAATTTTCAGTAAAAAATATAATAATTGATATTTAAACAAAAAATATTTTAATTTCAAATAAAACACAATTTAATTTAATAAAAAAAAAAAAGAAAGAATTTTCAGCAAAATAGTTAATTCTTCGACCAAAATAAGATTAATTTTCAACCAAGCAGTTGCATTTTTAACTAAAAAAATTGATTTTCTACCAAGAAAGACGAATTTTGAACTAAATAGTCGAATATTTAGTCTAAAAAAGATTACTAGATAGAAAAACAATAATTTTTACTTTAGAAAAGCAAATGGTTGACAAAAAATCGAATTTGCAACCCGAAAATATGAATTTTCAACAAAAAAAATTCAATTTTCGACCGAATAATTCAATTGAAAATTTAACTATTTTGTTTCAAATTCGTTTTTTTTTGGTAGAAAATTCAAATCTTTTGGTAGAAAATTTAACTATTTGATTGAAAATCAACTTTTTTGTTGGAAATTTAACTTTTTTGTCGAAAATTTGTTTTTTTGGTTTGAAAATGGTAGAAAATTCAACAATTTGATTGAAAATTAACTTTTTCGTTGAAAATGAATATTTTCGGTATCAAAATTGAAGCATTTAGTTGAAAATTCATGTATTTTGTTAAAAATGTAACTGTTTTGGTAGAAAGTCCAAATATTTGGTAGAAAAGTAAGTTTTTTTTTGAAAATTCATCCTTTTGGCTTTAAAATTTAATTCTTTTGTTCAAAAGTATTCTTTCTGGTTTGAAAATTCATTCCTTCCGTTAAAAAAATGTCATCATTTTTGGTTAAAAAAAACTGTTTGAAGAATGTGACTAAAAAACTTTTCTTGGTTGGAAATTCAACCCTTCTGTTGAAAATTCATCGTTTTTCTTTTTAAATTAGGTAACGTAACTGTAACTAGTTACTTAAAAAAACGTAACTTACCCAACACTGCCTGTTAGATAAAAAATATTGAAGAATTGCTTTTATTAATCTAAATTGAAATTCGATTAGGTTTTGGATGTCCGAAATCTCACGTTGATAAACGTAACGAACTGTCAAGATGATTCGAAACTCGAATACAGTGTGGGAGAAACTGTTTCGTTTGGATCCAAGCTGAGTATAAAATTACCCAACATTCCTGAATCAGAAGATGGTAACACGAGGTATAAAATAAAAATTCAGTACGAAACTTCGCCAAAAGCAACTGCTTTGCAATGGCTCGATCCTAAACAAACTTCTGGTGGGAAGCATCCTTATCTTTTCTCCCAGAGCGAGGTACTTTTTTTACAGACATAATAATTTACAGAAAGAATAATTCAGGGATCACAGTATTTCAGCTGTTAAATTCCAGGGAAAATAGGGAATCTATTTTAAAAAAGGAGAAATTGTTGTTCTTTTAAAAATACCATCGCAAAAAACGCGCCCGCGATTATTTTGTCTCATGCAATTTTTAAATGTTAAAACAAAAATTTAATATTGATACTACATTTTTGTATTCCATGGTATCTATTATCTGAGAAATAAATAGAAAAGAAAAGCAAGGACAATATTTTTGATAATTAATGAAAATTAATATCTTAGCTTCAGAATTAATATATAATATTTTTGTATGGACAGTCAAACCGATGCAATTAAAAAAATACCAATTTCCGATGAAAAACAATAACATAACCTAAAGTTTTTTAAAATTGTAAGTTTAATTTTTGAAGTTAAGTGATTTTTTTTTTAAATAACCAATTTTCTGTGAAAAACGATAATATACCCTACTATTGTTCCAATATTGTTAATATTCTTTGAAATTTAATGATTTTTTTTATTGACAATAGCAATTTTTGTCAAAAACACTAGAATAACATAACAAAAAAATTTAAATATTAAATCCTTTTTTAAGAACGCGAGCATAACCCACAATTTTTCAAAAATGTTGTATCTTTTGTGAAATCAAATTATTTTTTGTTAAATAAAGAACCAATTTACCATATAAAACGCCAACGAAACCAAAAATTGTACAATAATTACAAATTGTATGACTCTGATTGATAATCTAATTAATAATACGAATTTGAAAAGTCTTATTATGATATTTTTTATTAACAATACAAATTTTTGACGAAAGAAACTAACATAACATAAAAAAAAATTGTTTAAGATTGTAAATCCTCTTTTAAAAACTTAAAGCTTTCAAAAAATATTCCGATTTCCGGTACAAAACGCTAACGCAAAACCAAAATTTATATAAAAATTCGGAATTTAATGACTGAATCATAATCTGAAAAAGCCTTAAGGTTTTTTATTACAAATACCAATTTTCGATGAAAAACATTGAATATACCAAAAACTTGTTCCAAATTGTACATATTTCTTGAAATTGAATTGTAAATCTTTTAAAAGTATATTATTTGTACTGAATACCGCTAGCTTAACCAAAAATTGTACAAGAAATTTTAATTTTCGAAATCTAAACATCTAAACTTCAAAATGTTTGCAAAATACATTTTTGAAAATTAAAAATACGAATTTTCGACGAAAAACACTAACATAATCCAAAATTGTTAGTGTTTTTAAATCTTAATCAAATTATGATTTTTGTTTGCAAATGCCTATTTTCTAAAATTGTTCAAATATTGTAAATATTCATTGAAATCTAATGATTTCGACTTCCGACAAAATCACTAACACAATCCGAAATTGTTCTAGCTTGTAAATTTAGATTAGAAGATTTAAATCCGATGATTTTTGTTTAAAAATACCAATTTCAGGTGAAACACGTCAATATAATCTAAAGTTGTAGAAAATTGTAAATATGACTTGAAACGTTTTTTTTTGTGTTTTTTTGTGTAACTTTGGTGTTAGATAACCGATTTCCTGTTATAAACGTTATTACAGCCTGAAACTGTTCAAAAATTGCAAATTTTGTTCAAAATGATTTTTTGTTTAAATACCAGTTTTTGGTGTAGAACGCTAAATTACCCTAAAACTGTTAAAAAATTATGAAGCTTATTCTCTCTTTAAAATTAATGATTTTTGTTTAAAAATATCAATTTCCGGTAAAAACCGCTAATAAAATCGCAAAACGCAAATTGTTGATAAATGGTTAATCTTTGATATATAATAATTTTTTATTAACAATGCTAAATTCCGATGAAAAAAAATAACAAAGACTAACATTTTTAGAAGGCTTCTTTGAAACTTTATGATTCTTTTCTAAAATTCTTTTTTTTTTTTTTAATATTAATTTTTAGCGAAAAGCACTAACATGAAAAATGTATAATATTTTGAATAATTTATTAAATTTTCCTCATTCTATTTTTTGCGCAAATCGTCGTCAATTTTCTTTTGTCTTTTTTTCTCTGGATCGTAGTTTCTCCAAGCTATTCATAATTTCCTTATCAATGGCCGCGAGTTTCTTATAATTCTTGAAAAATTAATTGCATCTTCCAAAAGAAGGGCGAGAAATATGAAAAAAATTCTCAAATATAGGGTTTAATAGGAAATTTTTAGTCTGTGATCCCTGACAATTTGTAACAATGTAATTTCTGATAATTTGTTATCAATTAAACATCCTTTCAATATTAATGGATGGATTTATTTTTATCAGGCAATTCATGCCCGGTCGATGCTACCATGCCAGGACACGCCCGGTGTAAAAACTGCATACAGTGCTGAGGTGAATTATTATAAAAAGTTATTATAAAAAATAGAAAAATTATTTAAATTTCTTAATTGTTATTAAAATTATTTCTGAATAAAGATTACAGCACCAATGTGGGCCACAGTTTTAATGTCAGCTCTGCACAATGGAACCGAAGATGTAGATGAATTTTCAAAAATTAGCAAATTCCGTCAACCAGTTCCAACTCCTTCGTACCTGATAGCAATTGCAGTTGGTAGCTTGGTTTCCAAACGAGTTGGACCCAGATCCTCTGTTTGGGCAGAGAAAGAATTAATTGAGCAAAGCGCTTACGAATTTGCAGAAACTGATACTATGCTTCGGACTGCTGAAGAAATTTGCGGTCCCTACGTTTGGGGTATGAATTAAAAATATCATTTATACACACTTTTAAACAAGGGCGGATCGAGACAATTTTTCGAAGGGGACGATTTTGAATTTTCTTTAACGAAGGTATGTTGAACTACTTTATTAAACATTCATTTTTTTGGTTGAACAATCATAAATTTACTTGAAAATCCAACTATTTGGTTGAAAATTAACTTTTTTGTTG